>PVJX010003000.1:0-116408 GCA_004027295.1 Dolichotis patagonum | reverse complement strand
CTCTCACCACTCCTATTCAACATAGTATTGGAAATACTAGCCACAGCAATTAGACAAGAAAGAGGAATAAAAGGAGTAAAGATAGAAAAAGAGGAAGTTAAATTATCATTATTTGCAGATGACATGATATTTTACATAGAAGACTCCCAAAACTCCATTGAAAAACTCCTAGATAATAATAAATAAATTCAGCAATGTAGCTGGATACAAAGTCAATACTCAAAATTCAATAGCATTCCTATACACTAACAACAAAAATACTGAAAGAGAGGTAAGAGAAGCCACACCCTTCACACTAGCATACAAATAAATGAAATACTTAGGAATTAATCTCACAAAAGAAGTAAAAGAGCTATACAAGGAAAATTATAATACCCTGAAAAAGGAAATTGAAGACGACCTCAGAAAATGGAAAGACATCCCCTGTTGATGGATGGGAAGAAGAAACACTGTGAAAATGGCCATTCTCCCAAAATTACTATACAGATTCAACGCAATCCCAATCAAAATACCACTAACATACCTCATAGATCTAGAGAAATCACTTCTAAAATTCATCTGGAAGCAGAAGAGACCTAGAATAGCAAAGGCAACTCTAAGCAGCAAAGGCAAGGCATGAGGCATCACTATCCCTAATTTGAAATTATACTACAAAGCTACAGTAATAAAATCAACATGGTACTGGAATAAAAACAGACCTGAAGATCAATGGAATAGATTGGAAGATACAACCACAACTGCAAACTCACTCAACCACATCTTTGATAAAGGGGCCAAACATGTTTGCTGGAAGAATGACAGTCTCTTCAAAAAATGGTGCTGGAAAAATTGGGTATTCATATGCAGAAGACTAAAACTAGACCCATTCCTATCACCATGTACTAAACTAAAATTTAAATGTATCAAAGATCTAAATCTTAAAACAGAAACACTAAATCTGTTGGAAGACAAAGTAGGTAAAAACCTCAAAAATATAGGGATAGGTAGAGAATTCATGAACAAGAATCAAACCGCACGGGAAATATTTCCCAGAATAAATAACTGGGACCACATTTTATTAGAGTTTCTGCATGTCGAAAGAAATTTCCAGCAAAGTGAAAAGAAAACCCACGAATTGGGAAAAAATCTTAATAGATAGTCCCTCAGATTGAAGATTGTCCCTTCTGTCTAGAACTTATAAAGAATTAAAAAAAATCAGACCCACAAAATTCAAAGACCCAATAAAAAATGGGCATCTGAAATGAATACACGGTTTTCAGATGAAGAAATATGAATGGCAAGTAAATACATGAAAAAATGTTCATCATCATTAGTCATTATAGAAATGCAAATTAAAACCACACTGAGATTCCATCTCACTCCATAAAGAATGGCCAGGATAGAAAAAACTACCAACAACAAGGGCTAGAGAGGCTATGGGGAAAAAGGAACTCTTCTGCACTGTTGGTGGGAGTGTAGACTGGTGCAACCACTGTGGATGTCAGTCTGGAGATTCCTCAAAAAGCTGGGTTTGGAGGTCCCATTTGACCCAGCTATTCCACTTCTAGGCATATTCCCAGAAGATCTGAAAACATCATACCACAGTGATATATGTGCACCCATGTTTATAGCAGCACAATTTGTAATAGCCAGATCTTGAAAACAACCTAAGTGCCCATCAACTAAGGAATGGATAAAAAGGTTGTGGCATTTTTATACAATGGAGTACTATACAGCTATAAAGAATGATCACATTGACATATTTATAAATAAATGGACACGACTTGAGACCATACTCATAAATGAAATAAACCAGACTCACATGTGTAAATACCGTATAGTCTCCCTAGTATGAGAGTTGATAAGAGTATACAAGATTTTAAGTTAAGCATGAGTCCCCATCTCATAGCTTTGAAGCCTTTAAATGTTTTCATTCATCAGTTGGAATGGTTTTATTCTGTTTTGTTTGACTATATCATGCGTGATGGTATGAACAGCTGTTTTGAAGAAAAAAAACATTATGACAGCTATTGCTGATTTAATATCATCCTTCTTATAAGTCCTACCATGCTTCTATTATTCTACTACCATTGGTTCTATCTATCACATTGTGTCTTATTGGGATTTGAATATGTGTGGTAGTATAAACAAAATTTTTTTTATCAAAAATGAGATATTATAGTACCCATTGATCATTCTCTGTTTTTCGGTTCAGAATGCCCTGTAATTCTTTCACTATTTAAATGGTTTTATAATATTTTGTTATGTTTGATATTATTGTATTTGAAACTATGCTCAACTATAGCAGAGAAAGAGATATTGTGATAGCTACTGTTAATGTCTGGTTGTCTTAATGTAAAGTACTGTGTTGCCTATGTTGTCCTGTTCTGATCTGCTCTGGTCAGCCCTCTTTTGTTTTATTCTCCTTAAAATAAAAAAAAAATAAAGAATGTGAGGAGTAGACAGATACATCTTCATCACTGAGAAGTTGTCAAGAGATCCAAAGAGTTTTATTTCGGTTCCCTGGGGCTTAGAGATTGTCATGTCAAAGTCATGAAACAAAAGAATATTTCTGGGCTCTCCCCGCCTTGGATTTCAAGCTATGATCCCTGGAAGGTGAACCCTGGAAAGTGTATCACCCAGAGGTCAAACTGCATCCCTAGATATAAATTGCCCCTCCTGTGCTTACAACCCAAAGCACAAAATATGAAAAGTATACAAATCAAGAAATTCCTAGAAGGTGATTTCATGCTGAGATGATAACCCTTCAGATTGCAGAAAACAGATGTAACTCTCACTTCCCCCAGTCTATGAAGCCCAAACATGGTTGGTTTAATTCTGCCCCTGCTCAGACATCCCATTCTTGTAGTAGGTTTAATTCCCTGAATGACTATGAGCTTCCATAGATCCAGGCACCCCTCCACTAGGCTGAGGTTGAAGCATATGGATTTTTCATCTTTCCACTTCTGTACCTCACATCTCTGACCATGTCATCAGTTTCTTGGAATCTAACCAGGATGACAAAAGGAACCAGAACCTTTTCAGGTTCATGTCCTGGATCCTCTAAAAATTACCTGTGTGGCTGGCAGAAAGTTGTCTTGCCAGTTTGAACCTCAGCTTTTCAATATGCAAAATGATGGTAACCATTACAGCTAACTCAATAACATAGTACCAAGAAATATATAAGCATGTCTGGTACAGGAGCTGACATGTAGCAAGTACTCTGTGGTGATAAATTCCCATATTCTCTACTTGTGGACCCAGAGTGGATGAAGATTTTTTTTATTTAACAAAAACTTACTCATATTTCCATCAAGAGAGCAGAAACATGTGCATAAAAAATCTTGAATATAGACGTTCATAGCCACATGTTTCATAACAGTTCCCAAATGAAAATAACCCAATTATCCATTCATTGAGAGGTAGATAAATAAATTACATTCATACAGGGGAATATTATACTGCTAGGTAAATGGATAAAGTACTGAAACACACTATAATGGGAATGAATGTGGCTAATTGAATGAACTGATACAGAAATTCACGTATTATAATTCCATTTGCATATTTCCAGAATATGCAAGTATATAGACTCAGAAAATAATAAGTGATTACCTAGGGAGGGAAGAGGGAAAGTAAAATGGAGAGTGATTACCAATGTGTTTTCTGACTATCAATTTAAATTAAATGATTTAAATTCACAGATACTTTTGCATTCAAATCTATGAAGTTAAATATAAATAGCACTTTTCCATAGTTAATTTTTCAAGTTCGTTTTGCTTTTTTTTCTCAAGAGGATGGTTTGTGCTTCTGGGATCCTGAAAAAAATGTGCAGGCAGATTTAAAGTGATAGTCATTAAACACAAAAAGGAAAGTTAAAGGTATTCCATTAGTACAGACTTTATTTGGGTTTTCAAGTTTTGGGGCCTAAACAAAGGCATTTTAATGTTTAAAGTACATGTATTTTATGCAATTGTAAGAAATGAACTCTGTAAATTAACAGGTAAGTAGAAGAGTTTTGGAAGGTAAATGAACTTTTTCATGAATATTTTCTATGAACCCCCATTTTAACAAATAAGGATTATACACATTCTAATTGGTCATTATTTTTCTCCAGTTTGATCATTTGATTCAATAAATAGGTAAGTATTTCCCCACTATGGAATATCTTAAATTTATAAAAGTTCATAAATGGGCACATTATTTTATGCATAAGCAATAGCAACTACTTTAATATCCAAGGAAAACAACTTTGCTCACCCATAAGGAAGAAATCACAAAAGACAATATCCTTTAAGCTATTAATTCTTAAAAAATATCTTTTTGCAAAAGCTTTTTCGTATGTATTAGTTTTTTGTGTGTGAGACCAGTTAATCTATCTCATTTTTAAGTTATTCTTCCAAAGATTCTGAGGAATCTTTCTAGAAACTAATTTCTAAGCAAATACTGTATAAATACACAGGAGCATGAATGCGTACATTGCTTTTCCAGAAGACACATTTCTGACCTTCAGGATTTAGCGAGCTAGTCAAAGAAAAATAAGTGCTATGCTAGTCCTAAGGGGTTGAAGTCACTATGTGCAAGGACCAAAGAAGAAAAAGTTTACAGGCAATGCAGAATTTGATTGAGAAACAATATTTAATGAATTAGGATAGGACATTCTAAATGAAAAGAACAAAACTAGGTTGATTTGTTTTCTTAAGATTCATACTGAGCTATTCATACGTAGCAAATAAAAGTCACAGATTATGTTCATTTCTTGTATCAGGTACATATTCTTTATGACAGCTGAGTTTATGGAAAATCTTCAACAGCATTTATAAGGAGGAGAAAAATAGTACAGTTCTTAATCACTTATTAGTCCAGCATATAGTTATTAATGCCTAATACATGAAAGGTAGTGCTGTAAATAGGAAACGAAAGTCAAAATGGATAAAATATCCAAATATTAAGACAGAAACACTAAACTTACTGAAAGACAAAGTAAGTAAAAATCTGAAGGACATAGGGATAAACCAAGAGTTCATGAACAAAAGCCAAACTTCACAGGCAGTACTTGAAAGAAACAACAACTGGTATCGTCTTATTCAAAAGGTTTTGCACATTGAAAGACATCACCAACAGAGTGGAAAGAAAACCCAGAGATTGGGAAAAGATTTTTGGCAACTGTCCCTTGGACAAAGGACTTTTATCTAGAATATATAAAGAATTGAAAAAATCAGGCCCCCAAATTTAAAGAACCAATTCAAAAATGAGCATCTGAGATAAATACACAACTCTCACATGAAAAAAATATCATTGGAAAATAAATATATGAAAAAATATTCAATATCATTGGTCATTTGAGAAAGGCAAATTAAAAGAAAACTAAGATCTCATCTCACTCCAGAAAGAATGGCTAACATAAAGCAATTAAGCAATAATAAATGCTGGCAGGGCTGTGTGGAAAAGCGAATACTTCTCCACTGTTGATGGGAGTGTAGACTGACACAAACCTGTGGAAGACAATATAGAGATTCATCCAAAAACTAAGATTGGAGGTTACAGTTGATTCAGCTATTCCTTTTCTGGTTATTTTCCCAGAAGAATTGAAAACATCATACCACAGCAATTCATGTGCACCAATGTTTATGGCAGCACAATTTATAATAGCTCAAACTTGGAAACAACCCAAATGCCGATCAACTCAGGAACGGCTAAAAAATATGTAATATTTTCATACAATGGAATACTACTCAGCTATAAAGAATGATAAATTTGAGGCTTTTATACGTAAATGGATAAAATGAGAAACCATACTCCTAAGTGAAATAAATCAGACTTGCATGTGTAAACATCATATCATAACCCTAGTGCAAAAAACCTGGAAGAGTAAATAGGATCCAAAAGTTACAATACATACAGTAAAATGGAAAGAAACTGCTCAAAGGCAAATTATATTGTTTCACTAGTTTTGCACACCTGTATCTGGTATCCTGAGCAATTACTTTGAGGATAACAATATGCAACATAGCAGCCTTTGTTAAATTCCCATCATCTTGTTTTGAAAGCCTACATCACCATTGTTTTTGTTGTTGTCATTGTTATTTTGTTTTTGTTGTTGTTTTTTAATTGTTTGCTTCTTATTTTTTTGTTTTTTTCTCTTTAAAATAAAAAATAGTAAGTGAAAAATGTTCCCTACCTGAACATAGCTTATAGGAGAAAGCAAGTGAAAAATAACAATAAGCAAGCAAATTATTTATTATATTTGTTAGTTTTTACCTCCTTTCTTCTATAACAAATAAGTAAATTACTTATTATATTGGAACATATGCTAAGCCGTGTAACATGTCAAGGGAGATGAAAAGTGTCGGAGGTAGTAGTGAAGGGTTGGAAAGTTAAAGCTTTGTTACTTTAAAGACTGACGATTTTGCAGAGACCTAAAGAAAATACAGAGAGAGAAAGAGAGAGAGAGAGAGACAGAGAGAGAGACAGAGAAAGAGACAGAGAGAGGCAGAGAGAGAGACAGAGAGAGACAGAGAGAGTGTATGTGTATGTTTTGTATGGGAAAATTATCTTACGCAGAGGGAACAAGTGCAATGCCTTAATGCGGGTGTATATTAGAATACTAGTGTTAGAGGTGCTATAATACTGAGAATGATGACGAAAGCCACAGATGATGTAAGGAAAACTATGGAAGCCAGTTCCTAGAAATCCATTTAAGAACCTAGAAAGACTGATTTTTACTCAAAGTGCACTAGGGACCCCCTGCAGGACTGATTTCAAGGAGAGGACTGAGATGATTTTACTGACATTTGGCTTCAGTATGGGGAATTGATCAGAAAGGGGATGGAAGAGTAGAAACAGGCAGAGCAGATGTCACTACTGAGTTTCAGGAGTGAACCGATAGTGATTAAGAGCAGGGTGCTAGCTGTATATGTAGTAAGCAGCGGCCACCATCCGGATCTATTGTGAAGTTCGAGACAACAGAAGGTGAGGACTGCTTGATGTGCAGCATGAAAAAATAAGAGGAGTAAAGGATGACTCTCAGCTATTTGTTCTGAACAATTAGAAGGATGGAATTGCAATGACTGTTATGGAAAAGCAGTGAGTGGCATCAGTTTTGAAAGGAATAACCACTGCTTTGGGGCATTTTAAATTTTAACTGTCCATGAGTGCTCCAAGTGAATGTAATGAGTAAAGAGTTGCATGTGGAAGTCTGGAAGTTGTGAGAGGAACAAGAAACAGAAATAGTAACCAGCCAGCAGTCAACAAGCAAGTGGTTTTTAAAGCTGCAGTGCTAAGTGCAATGACCAAGGAAGATAGCAAAGAAGACAAAGAACTGAAGCTAGTTTCTTCATCATTATGATCTGTGAGAACAGACAAAATAAGCAAAGGTGACTGAGAAGCAGCAACTATTAAATTCAGAGGGAAACCAAGAGACTGGATTCTAAAAGATAGATAAAAAAATATAGGTGGAAATAGCTGACAAATGGTTGCTGGTAGCTCAAGATAAAACAAGGACAGAAAGTGTTGGATTGGGTTTTACAATGGAGAAGTCATTGATAACGGGTAAGAACTGTTAAATTGGAAACATGGCTCTGAAATTAAAACTGAATTAGGTTTAGGAGAACAGGCACAGGTACCCAGTTTGATCATAAGGGAAAGAAAATGGTAGGCGGTTCTGGGGGACAGCACAAAAATCATTTTTAATACTATTATCAACGTTAGCATTAGATTGTTATTATCATTAGTATTACCACAAGTAGCAATGGGAAAATTAGTTTTAGGATTGCTAATGTGATGGATAACTGATTGTGTCAATTTGGTTAAGTAACATCCAGTTACATTGGTTCAACATAGTTCTGCATGTGGAAGACCCACCCTAGGGAGCATTGTCACGAGAGTGATGTGAAAAGGGAGCAAAGAAGTTAAGGATCATTTCTGTCTCTTGGGAGGAGCTCCAGTCTTCACCTTCACTTGGACACCACCTTCGTCCTCCAAGTGCAGACTTTCCAGCCTCTAGCACAGACCCTCCAGTTTTCCATTGCAAACCCTTGGGCTTCCTGATTTGGACTCATACAAAACAATACACTGGGCTCCAAGTATTTGACCAGATCTTCAGATCTACAGCACATAGACAGCTCTTTCACACTCTTCTACATCTGACTATGTGGGCAGCCACTGCAAGTCAATCTTGTAAATTCTTATAAATTTATATGTCTTGCATTAAATCTGTTTCTCCAATAAGCACTAGCTAATAAAGATAATAATATTCAATGAGAAGTTTCTGTTATTCTAGCTACATGCGTGTAGTCATGCATATATGCAGCATAATTGTAACTATTTTCTGAAATAGGCACTACTAGTAGTCCATGTTACAGTTGAGAGAAATGACAAGCTTATTGTATTTACACAGATAAAAATGGAAGAGCTAGAATTCATTCCAGCTAATTTGTCTGTGGAATTTATATATACCAACCTAATATATCATACAACAATTTACTAACACAAATGAAGTGTCAGAAAAGATGGTTCAACTACTTAGAGCACTGCAGTATGGTAATTACCTGAATTAACAGGTGTTTATAAAGTTTTTAATACATATTCTACTTTTTTGTTTAAAATGTTTCCTCAGCTATATGACAAAGAAGTTCCCACAGTACATAAGGTTAGTTGGATCCTCTATAAATGTACAAGAAGTAAAATTCTCCCTCTTTTAGAATACTCATGGTTTTAGAATTTTCTCCCCATAGTTGAGATGAGATTGTACTACACAAAATGAATTAAATTTTGATATATGGTGAACAATTCTCTAAAAATAGCATTTTAAAAATAGGTAAACAGGAAATGTCCTTGTATATTATTATTTAACTTAATAAGCTACTCATAATTCCTTATAATTAGAATTTTTTGTTTACCTGGAATGACTTCCTCTCTGACAAATGCACCCTACTCTCAGGCTTCTATTTCCCCTCCAGTCCAAAGTCTGGCTGTTGAAAAGATCTGTTTCTAAGTAGGTCATCCTCTGCCTTAAACCTCTTAACCAGCCTTGTCTTTTTTCCTGCTTCAGACTCCAGCTCCTTATGATTATCTTCAGGGCCCTGTTACCTCATCCCCGCCTGTAGCGTTGCTTTGATTTTTGCCCCAGTTTTCTGGGCTTAACTTCTAAATAGAGCCTTTATCACCTTCCTCCACTCTGGTCTCATGCTGCCCCTGAGCCTCATTTGACAATTGCTTTTGACATGTTTCTTGAAAATTTTCTATTTTCTTTGACATCTTTCTTTTTAAAAATCGTTTTATTAGGAGAGTTGTCTGAGGTTAGGAGGTGGGGGGAGCAACATAGATGGGGGCTATTCAGGAAAAGGACAAAGTCTCCATAGTATTCTCATCTCAACTCCCCACTTACACCAGCCACCTCTGAGTCTCTTGATCTACTGACAGTGCCTGTTTCTCCCTCCGCCAGTGACCCTTCTTCACACGCTGATATGAAACGACTGTGCCATCACTTTGGCTTTGAGCCACTATTCAGCCTCATAAGGTTGCCTCGGATTTTTAGCCTATCTTTCAGAGTATTAGGAGCTCTTCAAAATAGAAGAAATATACAGGCATAATAGAAATGCCCTTCTTCTTTTTTTTCTCCTTTCTTTCCAGATTTTGCCATCAAAGTGGGGAGAAGTTAACATGGCAACAAAAGCAGATTTTGCTGACAGTGTAGAAAACGGTAAAATGCTAGCTAGCAATCGGTCATTGTCTTTTTAATAGAAACCACGTGGTTTTTCACAGCCAGGCCTACTAACACAGTTAAGTGGGATTACTACAGTGTATAAAGTAAAACCGTTACAGACCTCCTCTAGTGTGCTTTTGTGTTTTTAAATGATGAAAATGAAGTGAAAAGGCAAAAGAGAACAAATGAATGTGATAACTATCCCTTTAAAAGAGTATATTTGACATACTAATTATATACAATTAAAATCATTAGGCTGGTGATCCTAGTTTGAGGCCTTCTTAATGTGAGGGTATCATTATTACATCAAGTATCTACTAGTTTATCACTAATACAGCAATTAATCTTTCTCATGGTGAGCATTCTTATATCTGAGTCACTTCCTATTTGTTGTCATTTTGCCAACCCTTAAATTGATCTTGGTGGCCCTAAGATCAATTACACTTAAACCAATGTGCAAAGCCAGGCACGTTCATTAATTAGAGTCAAATTTACACTTCTGTAATTGAGACTAATTATTTGTTTGCTTTAAGTAAGTTGTTAAGCATTCATTAAAGTCATCAGTCATAGGCATTGAATGAACACAGTTTTAAAGTCCACATATATGTTAACGTATCAGGCCTAGGATTTCAAAGCAAGAAATCTTTTGGGGAAAAGTAATACAGATTCTCAATGCTGTGTAAAAGCTAAAAAATGTCCACTTGAATATAGCATAGAGGGAAGAGAGACAAAGATATGTGACATTTCATCAGTGTGTGGTGAATGTGTGTATGGAAATGGCACATTGAACCACATTTCTGTGTAAAAATTATTTTAAAATATCTTTTATAAAGAAAGAAATTTCCTTTCTTTTGTTATTACTGGATATGTATATGTTATAACTTTAGAGGTATACATCAGAATGATGACTCTTTTGGAAAGATTTTTGGCCGTGTTTTCTGCAACATTTTCTAATATAGAATACATTTTTATTCAATACACATTTTATTGACAAAATTCACATTTAAGTAAAATGAACAACAGAAAAGCCCAACAGAATTTATTTAGTTATTCTTTTGAAAAATAAATTACACAAACAATTTTCCAATCACAAAAGTTGTCCTTGTTTTATTTCGATCTTAAAGTTCCTCACAAGAATAGCTAACACAACAATACAAAACTTCAAAATGGATGTGCTACCTGAGACAAGAATTTCACTATCTGTACAAATGCCATAATGACTGTTAAAATAATTTTAAAAGTTACAAATTGATATAAGTAAATAATACACCTATTGGAAGCTATCATTAGACAATTTCAAGTCATGAATGCAGGAACGTTTTAAACAGATATATTTAATAGAAAAGAATGATACTTGGGAGTAACAATTTGCCATTGGATTCGACCTGTGTTAAAATAGTATACTGTGTCATATATATATATACACACACACAAAATTAATCTTAGATGAATACAAATTTATTCTCACTAGGATACGGTGCGTTATTTTAAATATAGCATTTTACTATTTCTTTTCAAACTCAAGCTTTACAAAAATTTACATTACATACAATTCTTAGACTAAATTTACTTAGGACAATCACCGAAAATATTAAATGCCAAGATTGCCTACTGCTGCACTCAGAATTTGGTTTTCGTATGTTTGACTTTCAGACAACCCATCCTCTTGCACATTATGTAATCAGAACCTGAAATGATCACTTATGTGCTAAATTTATATTTTCACATATTAGCTCAAGAACAAATATTTCAAACGCTGGCCTATGAGCCTTACTTTCCTACAGAGTTCCATTTCTAGTGGAACCATTTTTAAGTGGAAATTGGAGATTTCCAAATATTTGAATACTTTATCTCAGTTGTCTTCAAATTGTGATATATTAAAGCATGGAATTGCCTCTTGTAATGAAGGCAAAGCCAAGTTAAAGGCTGCAAAACTTTTCCTCTAGATCATCTACCCCTTTATTTGTGGAATCCCTGTGATACTGGCTAAGATAAGGAGAAAGGAAAGATCCATATTGGACAGGAAAGTCACTAGTTTTGTATGTTGTCTTTCATTTTTCTTTCATAAAGTTGATAACAATATGAGTGAAGCTGCCATGAAACACAAGTCTTTTAAATTTTATATGATTCATTTGCTGATTTATTTAGCGGTGGTTTATTAAAATACCTAAATATCAGGCACTGTGATCAGCTTAGATAAAATAATTAGGCTTGCCAAATCCTTTATCTTTATAAGGCAGTCAGCTGTTCCATATCAAAATCATGTAACAGCTATCAAACTTGGAGCATATTCTTCATCCTGCAACAGGATTCTGCAAGCAACACTGACTAATGAGGAAGTGTAAAGTTTTATTTGTTGGGGCCGTTTCAACCTACATCACATCTATAGTAGTTTGTAGAATGCTTATCTTTACTTATGATAAATCCAAAAATAAAAAAAAGAACAATCTTAGTCATAAAAAATTCTTGCTACAATATATTTCCACTCTCAATATTACCTCTATAATTATGCATTCTTCATGCATTCATCTACACAGCTCTTTATTCTTACCTATTACATTAGAAAACTCTGTTCAACCATCTTTCTGGCAAGCATGAAAATTCTTCAAGAGAAAGTAACTGCATTTTTTCAAATCACATTGTACATCTCATGAACCCTCAATAGATAATTTTGATTCATGCAAGTAAATATGTAGTTTACACTAATTCAAGTCTTCAAAAAGCAAATGGAAAAGAGATAAACTCACAAAATGAAGTTAGTGGGGGAAAGGAACACTTCTACTTTGTTGGCGGGAATGTTTACCAGAACAACCACTATAGAAATCAGTATGGACATTCTTCAAAAAATTAAGACTAGAAATTCCATTCAACTCAGCTCTTTCCTGCTTAGGTATCTTCTTGAAAGAGTTAAAGGTATCAGATTCCCATGATACCTTCATACCCTTGTTTATAGTTACACAACTCATAAAATCTTGGAAGCAATCTATATGTCCGTCAACAGATAAATGAATAAATAAAATGTGGTTATATATACAATAGATTATTATTCTGCCATAAAAAGGATAAATTTGAGTCATTTTAGGAAAACTGATGAATCTTGAGATAATAATTTTATGTGAAATAAATCAGACTCACATTCTTAAGTATCACATGGCTTCTCTTACATGAGAAGATCAAAATATTTAGAGCAAAATAAAAGACAGAGAATAGAAAATAGGGAGACCAATATTTTCTCCAATGGGAAGGAGATCAAGACATGTAGAAAGAGGGGTGAAAGAGAAAGGAAAAGGGAAGTAGAAAGAATTAACATTTGTTATGTACGTATACCAACTCCCCAAGATGACTGTAAGCCTTATGTACTACAATAATGGATAATAAAAATAAAGAATAAAATTAGAAAAGGAAAACAGTTTTTTCCCAAGAAACCACATTGAAGGGTTAATATTCTATCCCTCTAGTAATCAAACTTTGCCTCAGCAGTCCACTCAAGAAAGATAACAATTGATCCAATATGTGATTCTACACACAGTCATTAATATGAAAGGGTTGGATGAGTGACTCTTATCATATTACCTCAACTGTGGGATATTTTCCTTGAGTAGATATCTACCAAAGGAAGGTATCCTATTCTGTGGTGCACACAGGGACGGATTGCCCAAACATCGCTTCAGAAAAGTGCTTGTTACCCCAGCATCTGAGAGTGCTAATAATGGCATCAGCTTCAGCTCTCAACCACTTGGAGCAGTACTTCAGCTGCTGAGAGCAGCATTCACACGATCCTCCATATCTAATAATGGGCTAATCCAAAGCAAACATTTCTGGTCATCCAAGACCTCCTCAGGACAACCTTAAAGGGTCATTCTATCTCAAGTCTAGAGCATTGTGTCAGGTTGGTGCTGGTTACTGTTGGAGCTTTTAATTTAGATGAATTTCAGCATGTCACCATTCCTACTTTCTTTCCCTTCCTTTGACCAGTTTTCACCAAAAAGAAACATCTTGACCAACATTTCACACAGGAAACTCACACCTAGAGTCAGTTCCCTGGAGAACCCAATCTGTTGGTTCCTTTATAAAAAGAGTGTACCTATATGAATGAATATATATCATATATGTTTATATATTATATAATGCATATATGTATTAATTCATATATATTCATCCAAATATATATATGAATATACATTCATCCATTATGTAGACAAATATATATATATATATATCCACATATATATATGTATCTAGACAAACATACACACACATATATAGGTATATACATATTTATGTGTGTTTATATATAACTTCTTAGAGAACATAGTTTCTGTTATTTTTCACAAAGTCTTTTTTATCTTCAGAAAGAATCAGGTTAACAATTTTTCACAGGCAATTTTTCAAGTTGGTCAACTGCTATAATGAACACTGACTAATCAAAACAAATACCAGAATTAACAACTGGTGCAGGGTCATGCCAGTACATACTTGAAGAATATCAATGCTGTATTCATTATTTCAATACGCAAGAATTTAACCTTGTTGTATCTTTTCAGAGTCTTTGGGTTGAAGATGTTAATGTACAAACAGACAGCTTGTCTCCCTGGGGCTTTGGCTTACCTGGTTATGCTTAAACACAGAACTTAAGATCTTATTTGACATCATAATGATTATTCATTCTTATTGGTCAGATCAATAAGAACCCTGGAAATTCGGGGGATAGCTACATTTATCCAAAGAACAAAGTTACACCCTTTACTACATTCATTGTGTTTATTCTTTTAATGATATTCCATATAACATCAGGGTTGTTTCACATTGAGTAACTTTTAGAAGAATCTATTACTTCTTTGTATCAACTGTTTTCATTCTTAGATTCTAACCTAAAAAATAAGCCACCTTCTGAATTTCAGAGGCGCTTACATAGCTTCCCATTTTCTTGAAACTGTCTGTAACAGCTTTAACTGGCAACCGGTCTAGAATGTTAGAGGGTTTTCAATCATTAGTCACTGAGTTAAGCTTATTTGTATTTAGCCATTTCCTTAGCATCTCAGTGATAGATATGTTTCCTTTTTTAAGCATTTAAGATGCATTTATCTTAAATGATATCTTAAAAATCATCATATATTAATCTTACTGGATTCAAATATTTCTCTTTCCTCCTGAATGATTTTAAACTCCTCTGTATTTCATAAGAGAATATATAACCTTATTTAATGAACTCTTCAAAAAATCAACTATGTTTCCTTCATGCATTAGAAAAACTACTAAATTTGTACTTAACTGGCACTACCTAGGCTATTACACAATCATATTGAAGCCAAAGCTTTCCAAATGAAGTTGTGTGTGTGTGTGTGTGTGTGTGTGTATTTATAGTAAATATGTCTGTCCAGTAAATATGTTGACCAGTCTAAGAGCCTATTTCCTAACTGCAAAATAAATGTCAGTCATTTTACATTTGTACAAATTAAAGTCTTGAAACGATAAAATTATAGTCATTATAGTAGCATGCAAAACATTTCAAATGAGCAAATTATAATATATAATAAAGTAGTTAGAGTGATCTGTAAAATTCCTTTGACTTTAAGACAATAAAAAGCATTATAAGGGAAGACAATATGAGAAAATTCTCCAAAATTTTCCTTCAGGACAAAAGAGTTTTAAGGCAACAAATACCTAAATATTCATAGTACATATAATATCAGTAAAGAAATCTGTAGTATGAAAGGATTGATGGAAAAGGCTTTAAAGGAGATTTTACTTGACTTCTTTGCATCTTTATTCTTTTTTTGTTGTTTTCATCTAAAAATGGGTTTGTTACATTGTGTACTGACAGAGTGCTGACATAATGCATTGCCACAGAGCCAGCTTCTAATAAATCACCATTATTACTATACTTTTGGAAAATAAATGTCAGTGCAGAGATTATATTTATTATGTTTTGCTTCAAATATTATACAATATTATTGATCAAGTCTCTCCCATGTGCAAGGTTTAAAGTACATTCTTAATTTCATAGAATAAACCAAAGCCATGCAGTTTCCCTCCCAGAAGATGCAATGGTTTTTCTTCCTAAGTAACAAGTTCCCTTAGACATACCCTTATTATCTACCATCCACGTTGCCAGAATAAGGAAAGTCCACCTCTGGGGTGCATGTTATGCTCTTTGGTGGGGAAGCAGAAAGGATCTACTGAGAATAAACTCCCCCTGTTTCTCTGAATAAACATATCCACAGAACAAATATACAGGACTCTGCATATCAACTCTACATTATGTCTTTGTGATTTCATAATGATTCAATAAACTATTGAAAGTACCCTCTCTGTTTCTTTGTAAGAAAAGTCAATTCAAATAGGTAAACATGGTATGATTTGTGGAAATTTCTTCATACCATGGAATAGTGTGTATCAATAACTATAAAGTGTTACCTGAACTTATTGAACTAGTGTAAATCTTGTGTAATAGGACTTGATCATAATAATCTCATGTTAAGTATAGTAAAAATAACTTTTATTAAGAGATTGGGGAAAACAAAGAAGAAAGCTCATCACTGGTCCAATATATAACACAGAAAATAATAAAAATGAGATTATACATCTTCTTCTGGTCACATTATTCCTATTTTCACAAAAGAGTTGACTAGATAAGTTTGCAATTGAGTACTTTGACTCTACAATCTGTCTTTGTGAACAAATAGTGTGCAGCATGTTTCAGCAGGTGAACAGTAGAGCTTTGGGATAAAGTCACACTCTGTCATTCATCAATTTTAGGAACTTGAGCAAATTGTTTACCATCTCTATACTTCAGTTTCTTCATAACCTGGGGGAAATGATATTAATTTCAAAGAAACACTGTGAGGATGACAGGGGTCATAGATTGTGTTAGTCACATTCCTGTCACTGGGACAAGCAATGTGACACAGCCACAACTTAAAGGAGGAGAAGTTTATTTTGGCTCACAGATTCAGTCCAAGTCTTTATGACACCAAAGCAGAAACAGGAAATTAGAGGAGCATGGCAGAGGAAAGGTGCTCAACCCATGGAAGCCAGGAAGCAGAGAAGTAAGAAATGAGGCAGGAATAAGACTCCACTGTTCCAGGTCACACTCCCAATAACCTTCCTCCAAGCAGGCCCCGCCTCCTAAAATCACATTCAGTTACAAACTCATCATAAATGAATCCACTGATGCATATGGTGACCACCAGATCTAATCACTCTGTAAACACATGAGACTTTGGGAGACATTTTAGATCTAAACCGTAATATTAAACATCATTTATTGCCTAAGAGGTAGTACAACTTCATACAATAATTTTAATTTTAATTCCTAGTTCTATGCATTGTGAAGATGTTTAAATAGGCTTTGCTTTAAAGGTTGTATTCTATCACAAGGCCCACACATATTAGGCACTACGAAATATTGGGTCAATGAAAAGATGTCATCCCAGATGAAGGTATACTGACTTTTAGGCTTCATAGTTTCTATTCAATGCAAAAGAGCTTATGTTATCATGTATGTGAAATAATATTAATAATGAAGTAATTCATGCTAGTGAATAGAAACACATTTTTATTACTGATCCTTCCTGGTATGTATTGATTTCTTAAATATTTAGCATCAATAATGAGTAATATTAAAAATTTGGAGTCTCTTGTGATTCAGGTCATGGACTCTCACATATGAACAAAATGTAAAACATGACCATACATATCATGGTTTTCTCCTCAAAAGAATGACTATCAAATTACTTTTTTAAATGACTCATGTGTGTCTAAAAATGTTCTTATTATGCTCTTCCCTGTGTTTTCAATAATACATTTAAATACCTATCTGATATCTAGTATTAGTTCTATACAAATTTTATGAAATAGAAATGAGAGTAATGTGATAATAATATCATTAAATATTATTTCATTGACCTAAATAACTCCAAAATAAGCATGGGATTAAAAAAAATCACCATGTGACACTGGAAGTATCTCTCTTTTTTCAATTTATCTAGATGATGCTTTTCTGAATATAACAAAATGCATCAAAGGTCTCAAGTTTTAAAATATCTTCCTAAAATTGTCATAAAGGAGATTTTCAGGGCTGTCATCTTTGCAGAGGTCTTCGGCACCACACTGGACATTTCACATCACCATCACAGCCATTATAGTTTACTTTTACACACGATTTTTTAAAAATAATCCACCCCACTCCCCTACGTTGCCAGTTATCTTCGTGTTAGCATTTTCACGAAAGGGTTGGGAATTGCCTGCGCCTGTGATTGAGAAACAAATAAGTTTTAGAGTATTACCTGATGCTTCAAACTTTTAAAATGTGAAGGAAGAGAGCAGGAGGTGCTGGAAGATGGAATTCTCAGAGGAGACTGTGCAAGTTTTTTACAATCTCCCTTACTTTGCCCTAGATAGCACTAACATTTGTCTACACCTGAATTATATTCTTTAAAATAAACTGGTAAGTGGATGGACCATGAGACCATAAGGTAGAGTGAAATAAGTTCCACGTAGAAAGTTAAACATTGCATGGTTTCCCTTATATGAGAAAGTCAATGTATAAATAGAGTAAAGAGGAGAAGGAAAGATGGTAGGAAATACCAAGGCAGACATTTGGATATGGCCAGGCGAATCAGGGGAAAGGTTTAGAAGAAAGAGGGAGGAAGGTAAAGGTATTAAAAACTGAGATATGATATGATATATAATGTATATTTAATAACACAACAAAATGAATGTAACTATTATATATCACAAAAGTTCACTGATAAAAAAAATAAATAAAATTAGACAAATAACTAATTGAAATAAATGGGTAATAATAAATAAAAAACAAAGTTAAATACAAGTTGAAACAAAGTAATCTTCAACAAAAGAAATCTACAAGCATTATTCTCTCTAGTAAAGAATATTCTGATTCTTTCAATGGTCCTATCTGGCCCTAAGATTTCTTGCCATTCTGGCGTAGGTCTTTGTGAGAGTTTAAATATCTATGTTATTAAGACCAAATCTCACTTTGAATCATTCAATATTTCTTTTTACTAAAAACACATGTAGTTGAAGCCAGATGTCATATTATGTTCTATTTAACAAAAATTGAAAATACATGTGGGAAGACTGTGTACAGAAGAATGGGTAGTTTGCATTTTCACACATATTTATTGTTTTCATAAAATATAGAAAAGTCTCCAACTATTAGTCACTGTGTATTTTCATATGGGTGAGTACTATCTCAAATCAGAAATATAAAGGTATTATTTGCACTATCACATACTGGGTTATTTAGTGTGGTTAAAATGTTATAAATTGGAGAAAGACTCAAGAGAAAAATGCCACGTGATTGAGAATGTATTACAAAATTTTATTGTTTCTTCAAAATCAAGAATTATGGATAACAACAACTATTAAGAGAGCTATACTTATCCTCTGCCATTCATTTCACAAATGACACTCCAGTGATGACAGAGTGGCACTCTTGTTGACTGTATAAAAGAAATCGTTGGGAGTATATATAAGCAAGTTACCTATCTTAGAGACAACCATAAAGTAATTCAAGTATAGACATGAAAATTCAGTTCAGTCCTGGCCTTTCTCAAATTCTCATAAACATTCATTTTACAATTGTATGATGTTTTAAAAACAAGAGAAAAGGAAGTAAACGATGATTCCAGGTGCAAGGAATTTTGTATCAAAAAATGTAAAGAATTTGGTGGAGAGACTATCACAAATTACTTGGGATATCTGCAATGGTATTATTTGCATTTTTCATCAAGAATTACTTTTTCATTGCATATTTATCTAATGCATATTTACTCCATATGAAAAATATCTAATCAATGTTACTGACAAAAATTGGGACCAAAATGAAATACCTTTGATGTTGGTTTTCTCTTGACTTTTATGAGTAAAGTTGATTGAAATTTAAGCCCTCTTTGTCATGTGAGCTGGAATGTTCCTACTGGAAGCACGGATAATGCATGCCATACTGGCCTTTCATCTGCTCCACTTGGCAGCAATAAGATGTCACACCACCTTTCTCCTGTTCAAGGAGAAATATTGAATTGCTTCTTGTTTTTGTTTCCTCAAAAAGGTGATAATCAATATATACTTTATATAAGGGCACCTGAGAACAGGTTTCTGCTTAATAAAAATAAATGGGAAGTGCGGATGAAGAAATTTAAATTTGTAAGGTCCATTTAGAATATGATACAAAAAAGAATTCAAAACTCACATTGTAAAAAGGTCTATTATTATGCATACATCTATTTTTCATTTTTAGTTATTACTTCAAATATATAATATTTAGTTTCCCCCATTAGATGCTATACTTCATAGTAGTGTTCAGTACACCATCCTCTGTCTTCTTCCCGAGTCTAATAATAATATATGCTTAATAATAAAGGGATATAAATAATATAATTAATTTTAACTGAACCTTTACCATGAAGCAGAGCCAATGCTGAGCTCCTCAATTGTGTTTTATTTTATTTTGTTTTGTTTCATTTTTGTCTTTTGATACAGGATCTCACTATGTAGTTCAGGCTGGCCTTGAATTTGATTATGTAGCCCAGGCTGGTCTCGAGCTCATTGTGATCCTCCTGCCTCAGCCTCCCCAGTGTTGGGATTACAGGTGTTTACCACCATATTCAGTTCTTCTGGTTTTTTTGTTCTTTTCTGTTTTCTGTTTTGTTTTGCTTTTTATTAGAAATTGAATTCAGTCTTCACACACGTTCAGCAAGCAATCTATTACTCAGCTACCTGCCCAACCTTTTCAATTTTTTGGTGACAGTGTCTCTCAGTGTTGCCCAAACTGGACTCAAACTTGCTATCCCTACCTTCCTGCTTCTGCCTCTAGGGTACCTGGGTTTACAGGTATGTGTCATAATGCCCAGTCCACTGCAGAGCTCTTTCCTGTTTATGTTACTGATTTGCACTGTCACAGCCTTTATGTGTTAAATATTAAATATTAATATTAATAATGTTTGTGTGGCAGAAAGAAAAACAATGTTAAATAACGTAAGTGGCTTGAGGGTCAGCAGTCACTTGGTGAACCTTTGTTAAATCTATATCATTCAGATCCAGAGCCTGTACTCAAAGCCATTATATCAATATTTCCTAAAGATCCCTAAGTCTATCCCTATTTTTGAAAGAGCATTGGAAATTTTGTCTAATCCTATATGCATACCAGAAAAAAGATTACCTTTATGAAAAAGCACATGGTAATTTGCAGACTATTCTATGCAGAACGTCATGAGGAAGGATTCCCATCCTTAGTTCAGGAAACTTCACAAACTTAAGTACAGAAAACTATACTAAAAGCTCAATTGGTTAGAAGAAGAAAGAATCATATGAGTTGATTTTATATATTTATCTTTTTTCTGCTTGCAACTATTGACAGAAATTCAGTTTATCATAAAATATTTCTAGTTAATCTGAAAGTTACAAGATTCTATTTTACGCTTAGTTGATGAAACGCAAGATGTTACACATACAATATTTGTAAAATTCCAACAAATCATATAACTTACCAAAACAAATTGTGTTTAAATTCTATAAAATGTTTATTTGTTAAATTACCATTTAGATTTCATTGACTTATACTAGGTTAGCTTCATGACCTACCCTAACTTAACCATAGTAATGGTTTTCCCCAAACAATTACATAAACAGTTTTCATTCACAAAAATATATCCCAGGATTGGAATAATAATAAATACAATAATAAATACAACAATAAATACCCAAAAACATTGTAACATAGAATATAACAGAAGCCAGAAACCTGCAAATGGGATGATTTTTAAATAAATACTGAAGTTATAAAGTCATGCATTAATGTAGTTCATTTATGTATCCCAAGCATCTACAGCTGTTCGAGGCATACAATAAGGACACAGAATATTTATTGAGTGAATTACTGAATGAATTATAATCCTTCTTGGCATTCCCGGTTTTGCATTCTACTTCTAAAAAATACTGCATAATAGTAAAAGCTACTTAAATTTATTCATTTTATAATGAATTCATTTATTCATTCATAGAGTTTTAATATATTTTGAAAGATTAATATTTACATATGTATCATATGAGTTTTTCAAAATTTTCAAAGAATAGAAGCACTTCATGAGGCTCATTTTGGAAAATGCTGCACTACAATATTTTGCCTCTAATGTAATGAAACATAACTTGAAAATTCCTGAAAGAATTTTGAAATCGAGTAATTCCAGAATAACACCAAAGAGAAAGAGGAAGAAAATACATTATCTTTGAAACTACTGGTTGCTTCTTTATGAGCTATGAAAAATGTTCTCTGCCCTCTCACCACTCATACCCCTCAAATCTTAATCCTGAGACGAAGGTATCAAGATTTTTTTGTTTACTTTTTACAATTTTTTAAATAATTTTTGTATGTTTTATAATTTATTTTATTTAAAGACAATAAAACAAAAGCGGGCAGAACATAGCAAATCAGAACAGAACAACATAAGCAACACAACACTTTACAATAAGACAACCGGACATTAACAGTAGCTATCAAAATATCTCTTTCTCTGCTATAGTTGAGCATAGTTTCAAATACAATAATATGAAACATAACAAAATAGTATAAAACCATTCAAGAGAATGAAAGAATTACAGGACATTCTGAACCGAATAACTATGATCAATGGCTACTATAATATCTCATTTTCAATAAAAAGATTTACTATCACATATATTATACTATCACATATATTAAAATCCCAGTAAGACACAACATGATAGAACCGATGGTAATAGCAGAGTAGAAGCATGGTAGAACTTCTAAGGAAGATTGTAAAGGTTCATTAGTGTTTTCAATAAGATCTAATGCTTCCAAAAGACAGGTACGTATGTGAGAATAATCACTGGAAACACCATGAATGACATGACATCTTTACAAAATGTCCCTTTCTTTCCTTAAAATCTCTGCCATTTATACCACTTATAATTTTTCACATCTTCCTGTGTCAATTCACAAATGGAATTGCTGATTTTCAGTAGGTTTGCTATTAATCATATATTCTGTTATTTCCAATCTGCTCATGGGAGGAGTCTTGATTTATGTAAAGTTATTTCCCCACAGCAAATAAAGCTGGCAGGCACGTTCCCCAAATGAGTATTTTCATAGTTAAGTGAGTGCATGACTTTGTCTATGTCTAGGCACCAGGCTTTTAAGAACAAAGTATTATATATTATAATGAGAAGATGAAGCTTGAAGAGTCATTCAAATCAAAGATTTCCGTCTCTCCTCCCCTTTTCCCTTCTTTCCATTAAATGTATAGTTCTGTAGCTTGCCCAGATCGCTGTAAGTGCTTGAGATACAAAGATGTGCTAGATTAATTATTTTCTTGAGTTTCACAATGAAATAATCAAAAACGGAAGAAAGATATCAGTACTCAAAATGTTAGAAAGAAGCAAAAGGACCTGCAAAATATCAGGGCTCTACAGAATGGGAGATGAGGAAGAATGGAAGTTGGAAAAAGGAGAATGATTGCAAAGTAGTTAGGCAGAGTTTGAAAGCTAAGACTTCTCAAGTAAAATGGGAATAAGAAGAAATATAAAATCATCCAGATACTTCAGTATATTTTTAGTCTAGCATTTGTAAAATAATCATAAAAATATAGCACCAAAGCAATAAAATTATTTATAAATGATAACATTGACCTACTTACTCTAAAAGCATGATAATAGTGTTCAGAAAGCTGTGAAAACTCATTGAGATTCACTTTTATCAGATATATCTATTAAAATGATATTGGCATTTCCTGCTGTGTGTGTTACTCAGCTTCTTGGAAGTTGAAACTTTACATCTCAATCAAGGCTCATTTTCAAAACAGTACAAATTCATAGGGAAAGTGCAGAACTTGGAACTCTCCAAGACATTTTTTTTTCTTTTTTTGATCATATGTAGTCTGCTATCTGACACAACTGGCTGCCTTCCTATTATATTTCCTTTGTATGCTAACTGGTCTCCATGTCTTCATGAATTTATTAACCCAAATATCATATATAAATTTGTAAACAGAATGCATTGACTCATAATTGTATTCAGTTGCAGATTATGAAAAATGGCGTTTTTTAGGAAATGAAAAATCTGAAACAAGGTAAGGAAATTTGACCCAATTATTTTTGCTGTAGATTGCCATGATTCACACCTCAATGCTTACAACATTTTGGAGATGTAAGTTCTTTTCCTCCCACAGGAAATAACATTAAACATAATAGTACATTATTTTTCAATGATATATGGAGAATGCATCAAAATTAATTCTAAATCCAAAATGGTTTTGTTAATAAGACAAAAATCACTTGCTATTGATTTAATTAAAAGATTAGTAAAGATTAGATATTAGTTCAATAGACAGCTATTCTACTAGCATTATCAAACAAGCAATTTTTAATCTATTTGCATAACAAGTAACAAGTAGTAATAGGGAAATAGTTTACCATTTGATAAGTGTTCTTTTTATGATGGACATTTAATTATAACAATAGAAAAAATCTTTCAGTATGTGCATTCTTGTACTATTTATATATATATATTATGAAGCATTAAAAGACTATTAAGTTTTTAATCTTATATATCTTTCTTTACAAACATCCTTAAAGTACAGCAAATTCTGTTATCTGCTGCTATAAACATTCTTGTAATTATCATTTGGCTTGGATCCTTTTCACTGGTTACATTAAGTAACTTTGGACATACAATTTTCTGGTTGTGCCTGAGTGGGTTATGGAGATGTAAATGTGGGTACTACATTTAGTCCCTGATCCCTTCCTTTCTGTTGCTGTTCCCCAATCTGTTTCACAGTTCCCATGAATGATCAGCTCTGTTCCATTATGCCCTTTCATCATGATGCACCCACCTTGGAGTTGGTCAATCACAGAATAAAGTTTCTAAAAACATGAGCTAAAGTTGACTTTTCCTCCTCTAAATTGTGAGTTTCAAGCACTGTGTAGTGATGGGAAAGATGATCAATGTAATGCAAATATTGTAGATTCTTTCCCAGTGGGCATGGTGCTCTGCTTTGAGTGGAGTGAAAGAAGGAAAATAGACATTTGTTTGCCCAAAGCTTATAATCAACGAAAATATCCTCTAAAAGGTTCAATCAGGATGCAGATAAAAGGAAAGCGAGTAACTTCCTCTGACTTATTGCCAGTATTAAAAGAGACAATACTTATGTCCATAGAAATGTCTAGAAATGTGTAAGAAGATCCTCCTAATTAATATGGCCAGAAAATTGGTGTACACATTCTTGCTAGTCCATATTTTGTCTCTAGCAATTCATCATAATTTCTAGTTTAATTTCTAGCATTATGTAGCAAATACCTCAAGTTGGATCTTTAGGCAGATACCTGCTTCTCCAGGGTTGGGGATGGAAGGTAGTACTATGAAATAAGTTCCCTACAAGAAGTCACTGATACTCACTTGTCACAATTTTCCTACTGTAAGAGCAGAAGCTATGATTTCCCACCTTATTTACACATCAAACTTAAAGCTAGAAGATTTATTTGGAAACAACCATTAAATATTTATAATAGCAATAGATTTATATATAAAAGTTGTTGCAAATCCTTTCAGACTGGTATTGGACTTCATAATGTAGGAGGGTTCCAGACTCAATCCTCAGATCTCTTTTCATTCCACCCTCACTACCTTGATGATTGCATCCAGTCTTAGAAGTTTTTGTCTGTTTGTTTATTTGTTTGTTTGTTTCCATTTGGGCTGATAGTTCTCAAATTTAGCCTGGAACATTTTCTCAAATTTAGACTTGTTTAATCCAACTGTCAACTCAGATCACTCCTTAGAAGTCTAATAGAAATCCCAGATTTCTGCTTTCCCCTCCACACCTGTACAACTGTAGCATCACGGTAGCAGTTCATAGAAACTCCACCTTTCCAGTTACTCAGACCAAAAGTCTTGATATATTATCCTTGAAACGTCTGGCTTTTTATATTTTCCTTTCAAACTGTCTGTAAATCATACTGACTCTACCTTAAAAATAAATCTTAAATCTGATCACTTTGTCCCACTTTGGCTGCGGACATCTAACCTGAGTCATCATCTCTGGCCTGGATAGGATTAAAGCCCGTTATTAAGGCTCCCTGCCTCTAAACATGCTCCCCTTCTTCCTTTCCAACTTAAGTGTTTCTCTACATACCACTTAGAGTGATCCATTTAAGATATAAATTACAAAGCCTCATTCTAGATTAGAAGGGGCCCTGTTGATTGTTGTCCAAAATTGGTCAGTGTGGCTAAAATTGAGACACAGATCATGCTTCCATCACAGTGTTTACAGTGATGACAGTGAGATCTGTAACATTTTGCCTAATAATGAAAAATATTAATTTTCAATCTTAGAAATAAATGGTTAGGGAGAAATAAAGAATCTGGATAATGTGACAAAATACCAATGCTATGTACAATTCAAATTCTAGACTCTTAAAATGTACATTGCTGGAAGAAATTTGAATATAAGATCCCATGAGTTTTGAAGTTACTATTGTACATAATTCAAGTGAAGATAAAACAATTGTGTCAAAGTAGATGAAATGGCTGGATTAAGCATCAATTATTTTTAAAATGGCTATCTTGAAGGTAAAGAACCTCATTCAAGTGACCTGGACGAGTATTAAAAATTCACGTAAAATTTCTTAAAATTTATTTAATTGTAAAAAATTAAACATTAATGTTATAAATTATTTATTCCAGTCCCATTTATTAAAAGAGGCTGTTTTTGTTCCAGTGAATGTATTTGGCCTCTTTGTCAAAGATAAGGTGGCTGAGTGTGTTTGCACTTATTTCTGTATCTTATAATCTGTCCCATTGACCCTCAGGGGTCCTCTCACTTCCTCCTCACCAACCATACCATCTTTCTTGGTGTTTTTTGAATATTAGTTGTGTTCCCATTTAGCAAGGCCTGTTTTAAAGCTTTTGCTATTTCCACTCCTTTGAAGACAATTTTTTTCTTCGTGTTTTCAGCCTCTTAGTTTTATGTTCCAATCTCACCACAGTGCAATGTACCTTGACTACAATATTTATGTCTGTCTCCACACCTTTCCCCCATTAGCATCCCCAATTCCATTCACCTGATCTCCTTTTCATTTTGCTATATAATTTACTTACTTATTCTGTCTTTTTTTTAACTTTCTCTTCTCTAGAACATAAGCTCCATGAAGGTAGAGTTCTGTCTGAACTGTCATTCTATTTGTTTTATCACCTTATCCCATGTACCTGAAGAATTTTCATATTAAGCACAATTGAACAATTAAGTACACACACGTATATCAAATCACTTTGTTTCACTGACAGTAAGACACAACTATCTCTCAATGTCAGTAAAGACAGATGAGCCTCAATGTTTTTAAATGATCCATGATAAATCAAAATAAAACTCAACAGTTCACCTTCAAAATTCATTTTTGTTTTCATTCTCACAAAAAATGCAGTATGAGTGCTCCTATGGTATGCATGTCTAATTGTGAAAAGGCATAAAAAATGGAAATTTTAAATTTTGAACTGTGTGAACTTGCTTGCCTAGAAACCTGTACCAATCTACATTCCTACCTACAATTTACTAACCTCCTACTCAAAGTCACCTACATTTGAATTGCTACTCACTCTTCCATGCACATACACCTGCACAGTGTGTGATTTTAATTTCCACTTTCAAGACAATGCCTGAAGCATTAGCATTTTGCACCATCTCCCCACAACCTCACCTCCACATCCACATGCTTCCAAAATCCTACTCCATTCTCTTTTCATTCATCTATAGCATACACTTTATTCAAGATTAACATAATTGCATCCTATCCTGATACATTTGCCACTCTTCCATCAATGCAGACTAGTATTTTAGGCACACTAGCCATGAAATTAGGTTGCCTAGGTTTAAATTCCTACAAATTCAGTGGCCACATTTATGTTACCCAATCTTTCTTTGCTCTCCTTTTCCTTGTAAGGTAGTAATAATCAATGATCTCCACTAATTTCCTAATAAAGACTGTATTACCAAGTGTGAAGCATTTTAGGTTGTCTGTTTTCTACACGTGTATCATAAATGTCTTCATTTATATTAGCACACACTTTTCACTTGCATATTTTCAGTTTCATTTACAAATTTTGAAAAATCTCAGATAATTGCAACTTTCTCAAGGATAGAGATTACGTAGTATAATTCCATGCCTGAAAACACCAAACACTGTTCATGTTCATCATACATATAATATAATCAAAACTGTTGACAGACTGACTTACACTGTCTTTATTTTTTGAGTCTCATATTAGGGGTGTTCCCTTAAGGACATTAGCAAAGGCTTTTCCTGTAGAAAGGAATGTGCTATAACTAAATATGGAAACGTGGAAATTCCAAGGTTTTCCATAACAAAAAGGAAGCACAATGGAAAACGATTTTTTACTAGTGTACTTCCTCATTCTCCGCCATTGTTTATAAATGTCCACAGCAACCCATCAATCTATCCTAAATCCTCAATGTTTTAAAATTATCCCAGCCTTAAACTGGAAAGAGACTTGTATGTTTCCTAGGTCAATGAGAACTCTAAACAATATTACTTTAAAATAATTCTAGCTCCATTTCAAATATTTACTGAGGCTTTAGGCTAAACTTTGATGCTTGGAGAAAAAACACTGTTAAAAGCACTAACACATTTAGTCACATGCATCTCATTAAAGTCAATTAAAAATATGCTACAAAAATCTCTACTCATGGCATCAAATTCTCCCCTCACAATATGTATATCATTCCTGTTTATACTGATTCAGTGGAGAAGAGGAAGGACCTTTAAATATTTTTGTATTTTAGTCATCAGCTCAAGTTAATAATTGTATTAAAAATAAAGAACGTCTCTGTAACTTGGGACTAAACATGAGGCACTATATTGGTTCACATCATTTGAGTCAACCTCTTTGACACAAAGGTTGCTGTTTCTCCTTGGCTGCATATGCATTTTGGTCAGTAATCGTGATCTGAACTTGAGTGGAGTAAGAAATGCCTAGCAGATTAGAGGAGCACAGTTCTCATTGTCTGTGGATGATCATGTTGGCCACAAAAGGAGGAGGAAAGACCCACCCCAGATGTGGGTGGCACCAATCAATAAACTTGCAGCTTGGACAGAATAAAAAGGGAATAAAGATCAGTCTTCACTTTTGTTTCTTCAGAGGAGTTCCAGGCTTTGCCTTTGCCTCTGGACATTCACCTCTGGTTCTGACAAGCTTACAAGACTGTTGAGCCTTCCAACACAGCTTTCCAGCTTTCCAATTTACACCTTTCAGCTTTCTGAAAAGGACTCATGAAGGACTCTGCAGTGAGCTCCAGACCTTCAACCTCCCATTGGATTTTCTTGCTTTTCAGCATGCAGTTGGATGTTTTGCGTTCTTCCACTTTTGAATCCAGAGATAGCCACTGTAAATCTGCTTAGTAAATCTTGATATATCTATATCTATATCTATATCTATATCTATGTCTATGTCTATATCTATCAATCTATCTAAAGTCTGTTCCTATAGTGAACCCAAACAGGAACAACCAACAAAGTATTTTTTTATGCCGTCTCCCTAAGAAATTATATCTGTTGAAAAGAAGCCAGTGGCATGACTGATATCATATATTCTAGATGACCATATGTGAATTCGAAGAGCTAACAACCTTTACAATAGTAAGAGATGCTCCCAGACTGTTAATTTATAAGACAATAATATAGTTTATATAAAGACTTATTAAGTAACTATTATGTGCACTATTTGCACAGGTACTATTTGAGACACAAGAAATTATCATGGAACTTGTAATTTAGGTGGAAGAAAAATATACATGCTAGAAAAGCTAATATTATGGGAAAGCTTCTTAACCACTTAACAGTTTACCTGGGGCTGTGCTCAGGAAGCATGTTTGTTTACATACTATCCCTAGACTCACTCTGGGAGGTGTCATTTCAACCAGTCAATTCTTATATTGAATAAATTTGACAAAATTGTAATTTTGTATTTCCTGTTATAAAAAATGAAAATTTCCAATTTTGATCATCCTTTATTTAAATAATTGGACTGGTAAATCACTAACACCAACTTTTTTAAATGCAAGGCAATACATAATATAAATTCCGGAGGAAAAAGAGTGCAATTTGGCCTTATTTGCTTGGGCAAAGTATCAAAAAGGAAGGAAATGGTCATTTTACTGCACTTGAGAATGGATTGTATAAGTAAGATTGGATAAGAAGTCAGAGGCCATAATCAGAGTGGTAGCAATGGGTCTTATGTAAATGTGACAGTGAAAATAGAACACAATTATTTGTGGTTTTTTTGGATCTGGTGACAAAGTCAAAATGTTTAAAGTGAGTAAGTACAAAACTGATTGTCAAGTTGACCCAGATAAAAAAGCAGGGAGATGGAAGTACTTTGCAGAGGCGGAGAATTTTGCTCTGAAACATGCTGAACCATTAAAAAAGAGTGAATGTTTCCTTTCATTGTCTTCCATTGATCAAGCTGCTTGATATTAAGAGTAAATTCAGGAACTAAACAAAACCAAATTCTCTGTTTCTGTCTTTGTCTCTCTGTGCTGATGTGTGTGTGTGTGTGTGTGTGTGTGTGTGTGGCGTCCTCTGAATTTCATATTAACTGCCTTATATTTCCTCTATCTTCTTTGCAGAGACTTAGAGGTGGAACTTCATTTAGACAGCACGCTGCAGATACTCACTAGCAGCAACTTAGCCTGGGATATCTTAACTGAAAATCATTGTGTGAACAATCAGAGCCTCAGCAATTCCTGAAGAAATTTTAGTGTGTAAAGGCCAGGGATGCTGCTTCACATGCTGCAACACACAGGACAGACAAGCACAACAAAAGATTGTCTGGGCCAAAATGCCAACAGCACCCAAATTGAAAAAACCCTACACCAAGGTGCCACTGTCTCTCACCCGCTGCTGCTTTACAATTGATTCCGTGTGGATTCCTTTCCTTGTTTCAGTCTACTTTACCCTCCGTAAAACAACCAGAGTGATCTTTTAAACCAAATCTGACGATGCCTCTCGTATACATAAAACACTTTGATAGTTTACCACTGCTCTTCGGTTAAAGAAAAAGTTTTAAAGGCTATGAGTGAAATTGACTCTCTGTCTAGCTTCACCTGCTGTCACTATTTTTCTTGCTCATTTTAGTGCCAATTTATTTTGGGAAAAAATATCCATTCTGTCTTCTACTATAGGGACTGTCTTTATAGTATAGTTCACTACAGTTGAGGATGCTTTCACCTAGTTAACTTCTCCTTAACCTCTAAATACTTTTTCAGTTACCTTCACAGAACCAACACACTTGACTTTATTGTTACACATTTTTGTAACCTTCACTTTTACTCCATAGAATTTATTAAACTATGCGACTACATGTCTTAGTTTGGGTTACCCTTGGACACTTCCTGGGAAAAGTTGAGTGCGTGGAGTTAATTTGGAAGGAAACATTGTTTTGTAGTAGACAAGAGACAGGAAACAAAAGGAAATTAATAAATGTGTCATATTAAATAAGTTACTACCACAGGCAACCGCAGCCTACTCTGGCAGGGAACTCGGGGAAAGAAGAGAACCTGTCTCACAATTATTCCAAAAGACAAGTGAGAAATTTGAAGTTTTACTTGCCATTCCTCATTCATCATTTGCTTAAGTGCTGCTCCCATGGGTGTGAGTGCCTAAGCCGTAGAGTTAGCCTGTCCCTGGGCCAAGCATGTTGTCATTACCAGAAACAAAAACCTTTAGTGATTCAAAGGAAAGAGATTTTGTGCTACAGAGTGCCAAAGGTTCTCAGCCATGAGGCAGAGAGTGTCTGCCGTATGACACATTTTAACTATTTAAGAAATGGTCTCTGGCCTTGCACAAAGATAGCACTAACACTTGTTAGATAAATGAATTATGTCTTTCCACTTTTCTTGTTACTACTTATCCTTGCATAATTGGGCATTCATCCCCCCCAAATCTTATGATACATTTTTAAACCTAACGCATAGTTCAAACCACTTGACAGAAAGTTCACAGCAAGTATAATGGCTGTTATCAAAAGAGAGAATAACAGGTATTGGCAGAGATAGGGAGAAATTGCCAATGGGATTGGTACAGCTCCTACGGAAAGCACTAGGCTACTTTGCAGGTTAGGATACATCAAAAATGGTTAAGGGAACATACGGGTTTTTCAGGATCTTTTCCTTCCTGCACTGCAAATCATATCACATCTATCATTTAATGTATTTCTATGAAAAAGTCTGTTAATTGCAGCTACTGAAAGCATGCCCCATGCTTCCATGCAGTAGTCCACGCCAGTGCTTTTCTCTGGAATTCTTGTGCCCACAGAAATAAAGGGTAAATATCCATTTGCACAGAGGTCATCTTTGAGCAGGATTCCATGATAAATTATATCTGCCTTCCAGGATGCATTGGAGTATTCATACTGCAGTTTATATGCTGACCACACCACTGAAATACGAGTTCTTTTAGTACAGAAAATGTGTCTGGATAACAGTATTTAATATAGTACCTAATGCACTGCTCTCTGGTGGTGCTTTCTTTATCTATTCTCTATCTAATAATGTCTTTTCAGGATGATAAAACATAGTAATAATTTGTCTTTACAGAAAGGCTTATATCATTAAAAGATATTGCTAAATTTAAGGAAGACTGTAGCAGACATTTTAAAAGAGACTCAAACAATTTCAAATGCTTGAAAGGTTAGTTGCACTGTCTTTATATTATGTTTGTATTTTTGTATGGTCTGATTTTTAATAAAACATTTAATTTACTTATCCTAATTTCAAATTTGTTATAAGCACTATGGTTAGGTTTACCAAATAGAATTAGGGTAACTCTACTGGTTCAAAAGGAAAAATCTATAAACTAGCCCCATTGGCTCTAAAATATATCTTGGATTTCTCAATTTCTCTCTAATTATGATGCCATAGTCTTAGATCAATCTGAAGAAATTTTAATAATGTCCAATCACATCTCACTATACCCACTCTCACTCATCAAAAAACACTTTACAAAAGTGAAATGTCATATTTACATGGCAAAAGAAAACAAAGCACTAACCCTATCATATTCCAATGAATTTCTGTTATATAAAAAAAATGCAAGCTCATTGCCAATGTACTCATACTTATTATTGCCTGCCATAGTCCACTCACATAGTTATATTTGTCTGATACACCTGCCAAATTGCCCAGGCCATAAACCCTTCCACCTTTTCCCTACATATTCTATTGTCTGTCTTTGTCTTATTCAGGCCTATAATCAAACATGAACCTTTCAGAGAATTCTTGTCTAACTAACCACTCACCATGCTATCAAACTTAATGTTAATCTATCTGTGTTGCTTGTTGTTAGAGCTTATCACTAACATTTATTTTGTATGATTAATTTCCCACTCCAGTGCAAGTTCCATGAGAAAAGTGATTTTTATTTTTGGATATGTTACTGAATCAGCAGCACCTGTTTGTGCCTTAGTACATGAAGAGGCTGTATATGTGTATGGATTTGAATTTGAATTTGAATGAATGACTCAACAGAGATATAAACAAATATGGAAGTAATACTGTCTGGAGATAACATGCTGAAATTTGAAATGGAAAAAAGGAAAAAAGGGAACAATGATTGCTTAAAGTATGAGAAAAATGCCTGGCAGCTAAAAAGGAATAAAACTAGATGTATGATACTACAAAGGAAAAGAAATGTGCAAATGATATTATTTCTTAATGTTACTTCCTATAGTTTAATAGATTAGAGAAGACAGCATCATTAGAAGGTAGGGGCAAAGGTTAACATATATGCAAGACCAAATCATCGAACAGAAGGTTTTGCACTGTCAATGTTTGAGTGTCTAGCCACTTTTTATGTTTTGATTTTGTAACTTTAACAACTATTCCTAAGATGATAATATGTAATGTATCAAATAGCAATTTTATGATGTTAATTTTTTTAATTCTCTATTATTCTACCTTTGTTATATTTTGTTTTTTTTTCTTTTCTTTTCTTTCTTTACATAAAAAAGTAAAAAATAAAAAAATAAAAATATATGCAAGACTATACGTATGGAGCATTTGTTGCTACAATATTTTTCACTTTAATGTTTCTTATTGTTTCATGAAAAGAGAGAGGAGATTACAATAGTTGTTTTTGGATTCTCACTCACAGATCTCACATCCCCATTTTTACTAGAGGCAACGCTTCACAAACTCCACACCTTACTGCTAAGGGTCTGTAAAGCACATCGAAAAACTTGAATGGACAGAAAAGCAAAAAAAAATGTAGATGGACAAGTGAGAGGACAACGGGGAGCTCCTAGAAAAAAATAAAATTGGAGAAAAGCTAGTGCTAATAACATTTTTGACAGATGTAAACACAGACAGTGTCTACATCTCAACATTTTATGAAATTGATAATATGTAAATACTAACTAGAGTAATGTTTGAATGATCAAGGCTACAGTTTTCAGGCAGAAAAGCTACAAAACAGAAGTCATAAAGAGAAAACAAATAAGCTTACTCTAAAATGATCATGTAGAATGGCATTAAATTAGTGAAAAGTGTGCCTGAGACCACAGTATTTTTCAGCATCAAGTTAAAATTCTGACTGTTTAATTTTTATTTAGCAGTGAATTAGTGAGGCAATGCTTCTCTAAAAACTACACAGTGAGAGTACTGCATTTGAAGTATATTTCTTTTGCCAATGCTAGTATGGAAATGATTACTTGAAAAGGCCAATGATTTTTTGATGTATTGGAGTTTCTTCCTTTTGAAAATCTGTCAGTTGTGCTGAGAGTTTCTTAAAGTTTAACATACCAATTACCTTTTTTCCAATATGTGCACTGTACCATAATAAATTTGAAAATTATTTTGCAATAAACATTTAAATATTCGGTTATTTCCATTTTACAGTGTATTTTACTTTCCATTATGCATAAGGAAAAACAGTCTTTTTTAAAAGGTGTTAATAACTAAATATTTGAAGATTTCATTGCCCCTGAATCATTGGACTCGAGTTCATGAAAGAAAAGACACAACAAACAAGTGAAAAATTGAGAGATACTGGGTTCAAAGCAATGGATACACGGAATAAATGCCTAAAGGCCAACTTTTCAATAAGACTTAGCAACCATCATAAAGTAAGTTACTATATACTAAAGATAACTTTGGAACTATTGTCTTCAGATGCTCAATCCAAAGCTTTATTGAACAAGCATTAATTCACTGTCATATATCAAAGCTTTGTGATATTCTCTTAAGGCAAACAGGAGTATTGATTGGTTATTTAAAGATAAATGTGCCCTATTTTATGTTTTTTGACTTAAAGGTATTTGATATCTTATACGTGCTGTGAATTGTACGTTCATTCCTATAAAATATTAGGCTATATTTAAAAATTATATTCCCTCTCCCACCATATTTAAAATTCTCTTACTATATGTTGTACTACACAAACTTTCTGTAGAAAAGACACTCAATGACCTCACTGGACCTTGATATATGCTTCTGAATTTGAAAGGCATAGAAAAAGTCATAAAGAAGAGGTATTCTCCTGCATGGAATGTAAGCAAGAAAATCTAGTGTCATGATTTCTAATTTTTATGTAAAAATGTGGACACTTTCCAATAGGCATACTCATGCTTTTCCTCCAAAGTAAGTCACAGAGTTAGACTCAATAATATTCATTTATACAGCAACTTTCTTCTGAGGTAAGTTAATGTAACATATGTGGCTTTATGGACTTTACAAAACTAATTGAAGTATTCTTGCTGTTGATCATATTTCATAAATATTAAAATTAATCTCTCATTGGCATTATCTCAAAAAGTGACTGTACCTTGTGGCATATCAAAGCAATGATGATTCTTTACTTAGGCAGATTTTATACATTCATTTCTTTAATCACTAGATTGTTATTAATTTTTCAATCAAATGACAATTTTGCAAGCATAGGTAATCCAGTAAATGGAAATCAGGTCTCAACCAGACAAATTAAAGTAACTTTTAAACTAACCATAACCAAAGTAGTGCATAAGTTAGGAGTAATATTTCTGAAGTCAAATTGGAAACAAAACTCCCAGCTGTGCAATCACAAGCAACTTACTTAATTTCCTTGGGCTTCAGCTTCCTCATCTATAAACTATAATGAAAATAATCTATCTAATAAGAATTATGTGAAGATAAAATGATTTACATATAGAAAGTATGTGACAACCATGTGGACAATTATTATTATATTAGTTTAAGGGTGAGTCGAATACAAACATTAATCACCACTGTGTTTGTGCTATGTCAGCGCAAACAGCATTTGTAAAACAGCATGTTCTTCTTAAATAGTAAGGACCCAAAGAATCAAAATAATTTTTTTAATTTTTATTTACTTATGTATTTTTGGTACCAGGAATCAAACTCTGGTCCTTGTGTTTGGCAGGCAGTTGCTATGCTGCTGAGCTACATTCCCATCCCAGTGGTCTTTTAAAAAAGTCTTCTCATAATCCATGTGATACCTAATTATTTTAGCTACAAAAACAAATTTAGAAAATTGTCCTTTAATCAAATAACATCTTAAATTTTCAAATTGTTGGGCTTAGTAATAAATCCACTATGATCAATTGCCTTTTATTTATGAAATTTTTAAAAAAATGTTCTGTGTGGGATATATGGAACTTCATGTCAGATATTTTTAATATCTAAACAGAGGTCTTTCTGTTGGCATATGTGTTGTAGATCCCTGAATTGAGTGACAAAAGTGAGTATCACACAGGTATGACAACTGTGATATAGTTAGAGCAAGTTGTTTTGAACTACCCTTTCTTAAAGTCGTTTTTGTCCAGCAACAAAGGCATTTTGTTGATTCTAAGTATTCATCTGTCACTCTTATCTCCATTTACACATGGTGCATGGATACTTGATGGCAACTTTACCATCATTGCATATGGTCCATTAACAGTTGACATCTGTCAGTAAGACAAGACCACTCAAGCCTTTCTCCAAACATGAGGCTTTGACAAACAGAGGGGGGAGAGAGTTTCAACCAACCACCTGCCAGGCCATCTTAATCTGGCACTAATTAACTTCCTTGGCTAGAGTCCTTCTGAGCTACAGGAGAGAGAATTCAATTCAAAGAAAATGTGTGGCTGAAATGTCTGCGTGAGCCAAAGCAGCTATACCATTAAAAATATCACTCACATCTACGTATATCAGTTTATCCTGTTCAAAATATGTTTTTGCCACTTTGTAGATATGCGCTTATTGAGGTAAAACCTTGAAACAACGCGTTATGGTGAAACTAAAAAAAAAGAAAAAAAGAAAAAAAATAATACCCAAATGTTAATGGAATTCAAATAGCAATATATTCTCTTCCTCAAAGGGTTGCATGGTCTAACATGGGCCATCTGTTAACTGTGCACTTACAAATAGTAAATAGTGACTGAACAAGGTGGAAGAATGTGCTTAAGAAACACTAAACCGTGAAAATGGAAGTGAAACAGAGATTGCCTAAAAAGATTTCATAATGTTTTAAAACTGGTAAACTCCCTGAAAGAAAGACATTGTGAGGACAAAATTTGTACTCCAAGATTTTCATGTGCTGCATTTCTTGTGTTAAGGTTATTTCTGTGTTATTGTTCAAGGCTTTGCTTGACAGGAAACCCTGCCTCCCTTATTTACTAGAATACTTCACTTGGTTTACTTACTCCAAACATTGAGACTCTCATAAACTTTAATTTGTATAAACTTCAATGACTTTCTGTGTGATGTTTAAGTAGATTTACATGACAAAATTTTTCATCTCAATGGCTAGTTCAGTTTTGTCTACACTAGACAAATTATGAAGATATACCTGTAATAATGTATGTGACAATTAAACACTTAATGTGGACATTAAATGAGGCAGAATATTGTAAAATTGTTTTCCAAATGGTAAACATTTTTGGTTTTATAGTATAACACAAAGACAAGGCACTAAAATAAACAATTTTCATTAGGCTGATTATTATTTGGTCCTCAAACACTAAGAAATTACTAAATCGAAAAATTTCAAATAAAACAACACATATCATGGTGTGATTAAACGTGGATGCATCTTATAGCATAGCTAAAGATAGAGTTCAGAGAGGAGAATGGTTAATCATTTACCTGCAAAACATCATCATGTCCATTTTCTTAAGTAAGATCGTGTCTATTTTTAGTGGTGGAATGCCTCATCATTTCCATTGAAATGAGGTTTCACACCCCTTTTCCCTCACCATCATTCAGAAAAGAAAGATGTCAGTAAGGAACCTCAGAGCAGTGACAAGAATCACAGTAAGAAATCTACAACCCAGAACCTTCACTCAGTGAGATAGAGATAAGGAAATTATGATGACAGAACTTGATCATCAACTAATCATTCCTCCATGCACACGTCCCCCCCTCGCTCTTTCTTTCCTTCCATATCATGCGATCTTTTTCTTTTTTTTTGAAAGAGATGGTAGATAATGATAACTAACTGGGAAATGCAAGAGGTTGAACACCCTACTGCCATGGTTAAGGACTACAAAAGTGTTTAGAGAACATTTAGTTCAGATTCTTAATTTTATTTCAAAAAATTTATATCAGCACTGTTGACTGTTGCTTTTATGTACAGCATGTTGAAATCCACCATCTCAATAATCTTACAGAGAAAAGATTTACATAAAGAAGCTACTGTAAGTAAAGGTGTTACACAAATTATTAATGATAATATAATCAACAGTGTGAGATGAGGTTAAAAAGGCTCTTATTAGTATGGATAAAGAAAAGGCAGATAGCAGGTTACAGCCTATCTGAGTCTGTAATTTGTGGAAAAATCTAGGGCTATAATGGCAGAACTTGAAAAGGATAATCCACCAATGAGTGATAACGGTAAATTAATTTTTGCCAGTAAGGAGTGGTTTCCCAATTGTAAGGCAAGAACTGGAGTTCATGGCACAACTAAGCATGGTGAAGCAGCCAGTGCTGATAAAAGGGCTGTTGAAAATTACACACCACTTTGAAATGATGACACACAAAAAAAATAGCTTTTGCTCTCATCAGTTTTCAACTGTGATGTAATTGTCTTTTTCTCAACGAAAATGCCCAGAAGAACATACATTACCCAGAAAGGGAAGGAAATGCCAGGCCACAGCCTATGAAGATAAACTAAACTTATCTCTACGTGTCAATGCAAGTGATGACCTCAAGATAAAGTCTTCCTTAGTTGATCACTCTGAGACCCCTAGAATGATCAGAAAATATAAAGTCATGAAGAATAAGCTAGGATTTATGTCTAACACAAAAGCCTTGATAATAAGAGTACTTTTTGTTGAGTGGATCAGTGAATCTCCTAGTCTTAGGAAGTCTCTAGAGGACAAAGGTTTACCACTCAAGGCTCTCCTCATCATGAACAATGCTCCTGCTCAGCCACAAGATTGGGAAGAACTAGCTGAAGAATTCCCAGCTCTCAGTTGAGTTCTTCCTACCTAATACAACTCCTTTACTCCAATATATGGGTCAACAGGTTTTAACTAACTTTAAGAAGCTAAAAAAATAATAATAAAAAAAATTTAAAAAAGAAGCTGTACTTCAACGAACTGTTCCAAAAGTGCTTTCAGAAGGTCTCAGCTACAGATTTAACCCATAAAGAGTTCTGGAATAAATAGACAACATCCTTCCCTGCGTGGGGTTAGTTGACAAATCCTGGGCCAATGTCTGTCTAAGGACACTGAGATCTGCCTGGAAGAAAATGTGGCCTAAAATTACACAGGACAGAGACTCTGAAGGCTGTGCAGAGGAGGCTGAGCCTTCAGTTGACCCTGTGGTTAATAAGATTGCGACTACAACTAGGCCCATAGGTTTGCAGATAGGAAGGGGTGATGTTGAGGAACTGATGGAGGAACACTCAGGAATTGCCTACAGAGGATTTCAACAACTTTTGAATGAACAGCAAACAATGGCAACTGAGGAGCTTTCTGAAAAGGAGGAGGGGTATCAACAATCAGTGCAACAAAGTTCTTCTAAAATAAGGGAAATCATGAAAAATGGACAAAGCTACAAACATTTGAAGAGAAGACCCACGAAGACAGAGAAAAAGTTAATCACTGTATTCACTTGCTTAATGACAATGCCATGTCATACTACAGAATAGTGATAAAGAAAAGATAAACAAACAACCTTAGACCTGCTTTTAGTTCTGAAAAGTTTGAGACCTATTGAGCCAGAAGTAGATCCTACTGGGTTACAGACTCTCCTAAGGAGAGAAAGAACACCAGAGGGCCAGGTTCCTGATGTTCTTATGCAAGGGGCATCTCCTTCCAAACAATCACCACCTGCTATTTCATCTGCCCGTCCTGAAAGCCAAAGATGTCAATTCGAGTGGTGATTACAGTATAAAATTGTTGATCTGATAAGCTAGACACATTTTATAACGTTTTGGTGAATACATTGGGAAAATTATCGGTATTTCTGGTAAATTAAACACACTATACAACCCTTTTTTATTTTGAAAATATTAATTAAGGAGTGCTTTGGGAGATTCACAATGTATTGTGGGTATTTCCATTATTTCCTATGGGGAAAAAGTCTTGACTTAACAACCGACTTGAGTTACAACCTGCCCTCACAAACGAACTGAGTTTCATAAGTCAAGGGTGCCCTATACTGGTTAAAAACTGGAAGGGTTACAAAGTAGAATCTAGAAGCAAGCTACCCAGGTGACATAGAGAAGCACGGTAGGTAAATGAGGGCAGTGGGTGTGAGCTCCCATAACTAGGCAAGCTTGATCTTGAGGGAAACCTGGGATCTATCAGTAAGTTACCTTTGTCCTGCTAGACAGTATGTAAGTATTCCTGAATGAATGAATACAGGAATTAAATTACATGGATTAAAAACCCCTATAATATGACGTACAAGCCATTTATTATTTGCTTAACTAGTCTATGTTAATATTTTACTCCATGTTTGAAGTGTCCTGATAGATACAGCTGCACCCTCATTTATCCTAGATAACAAGCGCAACTTTCATTAACTTTAGTGAATTCTTCAGAGCCCAATTAATATGCTAAGAGCTCCCCAGTTCACAAGGCTTATGTGTTGACCTGTGAAATCTTCATATTTTTTTAAATTAGAAGGGGGTTTAAGAAGCAATATCCTTATTCCTGCCTGGCAAATTAGGCAAGAATGAATAATATGTTAAATCAATTTCCAATAGAAAAACATAAGAGTAATGTTTAACTTATTACATTAAAATATCTAGTCAGCCTTATCAAAAAAGGAACATGATTAAAACTCCCAGGTTGAAGGAGAAAGAATAAAGTGAGACTGCTATAAGTAAATACTACAGGATTAAAACAAAACAACTGTTTGGAGCTATAGTTCATAGCAGAAAGTGAAATGCAACCTGGGAGAATGTGCTCTGGTTTCCTGGGTAACAAAAGTCAAAAACTGCAAGGAAGGGAGCTGAGAAAGGAGCTTCCATAGAAAAAGAAAGAAACATGCCACCACAGGAGACTCCCTGCAGGAAGGTAATGGTGCATGTACAACAAGAATTACTGGGCAGGTATTCTGCCAGAGGTAGGGACAATGAACTAACCCAGAACTCTTAACAATTCTTCTTGGAAATGCATTTCCTCTGCGGGTAGACAGACTTAGTTAAGCAACATCCCTTGTCTTGCATAATTGAATATTGATTGAAAAGATGCATTTAGTGCCTTCGAAATAAACCAGTCAGGTGTTGTATGCAGGGAAACACTCAATAGAGGGATCACAGAGTAGGGCTTCCTGCTGACAAATGAAGGGTCTGAAACTTCTCTGCATCAGTAATGTCAGACCTCCTGGCTCCTTCAAGAAATCATCATTGTTACTCCACACACTACCTGCCCTAATAATCCTACCACATTTACTTGAACTCAATTCAGTACAAGAAAATTAAGAAGATTCATCCAGTGTGATACTTGAAATACCTGCAAATGAGCAAAATGTGTTTTGTTGCAATTCTAAAAACACCCTTGTCAAAATGCATGGTTCACTTTGGGCTTTGAGATGACTATCCCTTGACTTAGTTGCTGTATGAAATAGTGAGTTTATGGCAAAAGCATAATGAGATAATGATGACTTTCTGAAATCAGCAATTTAACTCTGGTAATTAGAATGGGCAGCACATCTTCAGATGGCTCAAACAAGAACATCATTAAAGACATATACTTTTAAGTAAAGAGAGAAAGACTGTCTTGCTTATTTCCTGTTGGATAGTAAAACATAGCTTTGGCAGGGCTGCCTTGTAAAGGGTTGTTTACTGCTTGGAAAAGGGTTTTCTATCAGGCATGTACTGGATATGATGCAATGTCATAGAACAGTATCAGCTGTGTAGCTGCCAAAAATGACATCAATTCTCACCCCCACAAAGACAGACATTGTTAGGGGTACCATTAATGAGGCACACACTTTTTGTTTTCCCCATCCTTCCTCTGTGGAGTAAAAGATCAAGGCATTTCAGTGGAATTATCATTCTACAGAATAAAAAAAACAAAATTGTTTCACAATACAAAAGCTAATGAAAAATTGAAAGCCATGGATGCAATTAAAAAATTTCACATAAGAATATACAGACATAACCACTGCCTGAATTTCATTATTAAACATTGAATGTATGTTTTACAATATCACATTGCACCCAATAAATTCATATAAATATGATTTTATCAATTTGAATATGATGAAAAACATGCATAGATAAACAATATATAAATAAACAGAATATATATATACACATGCACACATTGCTCTCACACAGTATCTGTTAAATGATTGTTTTAATCTTCTAAAATTATACATTGCATTATAATTCATTATTTATGTTTGATTTAGAAATTTATATGAACAATTTAAAAAAATTTTCCAATGTTCTATGCTGCTCAGTAATCCTTAATAAAATCTGCAATTACTTAATAAATTAGTCTTCAGGGAAGTTTGATGTTTAGTCCATTCATTGACACTTCACCTATAGTACTTTGTAGGTGGAGGGATATTTTCTTCTCTATACAGATAAATACACCAAACTCTTCTAACTTTCAATAACCAAGAAGGCAAAATCATTGTCTTGAGAGTGGGAGAACCAAGATGGTTGGGTGGTAAATAGCAGAGAAAGAGCCTCTCTGAGAGTCCTATCCAAATGCTGGAATATAGGATGAGGAAGATAAGAAGGAGGGAAATGGGTCCTCTGGACTCAGCAAGAATCTGAAGCATGCTTTCAAGCCCACAGAGAGAGTGAAGAGAGAAGCTTCAATGGAGATGGAGTTACCTGGCCTTGCCTTCTCCTTGAGACAGGACTCACTGTGTGAGAGGAGCAGTTCAAATCTGTGGACACACAGAAACTGTTAGCAACTCCAAAGACCTCCATGAAGACCCAGCAGTGGTGGTGAGTAGCGGATGTGAAGGATTGTACTAGCTGGCAGTGAGGGCTGAAGACTCCTCCTCCTGTGGAGAGACTGATTGCCTGGGAGCCATCTAGGAGAGGGACAAACTGAACTCAGAACTCAGAGTTGCTACTGGCTCTACGTGGTGGCTCCCACTTGAGCTCAGACCCACAGAAGTTGCACAGATGGCTGCAGGCTGAATGACTGCTCTAAGTCACCTAAGAAGGTGTAGCCTTGCTGAGATTATCCACTACTTCACCAAAAACTATGGCTGGCTTTCCACAATAGATTGGCATGGATTGGGACTCTGTCTCCTCACAGTGCCTATCAGTGATAGCACAGAGATATCTAGACGTGGACTTTTTAAATTTTTTGTGTCTCTCTTGTTTGTTTTTTGCTGTGCTGGTGGTTATGCTGTTTTTTTTTTTTTGCTTTTTTTCTTTCATTTGATCTTGTTTTATGTGAGTACAAATGTGATTTCTAGCCTCTTTGTGGGTGTGGCTCTGGTCTGTTCTTTTATCTCTTTCTTAACATTTTCCATCAAGTCTTCTGTGTGAGTTTCACAAAGTTAGCATAACTTTCCTTTGTATTCCAACTTCACTTGTAATCACTTCCTCTATTAAATTCTCTATTTTCTCCTTAATCTGTTTTAAATTTTAACCCTTTAAGGCAAAATTGACATATTAAGGACTCGTATACTACCCAGAACCCTGTTTTTTTTAGATTTTGTTATATAACCAGAAATCTAGTTCATACAGATAAAAGTAGCAAGTTAATGGTTAACTCACTTTGTCATTTTCTAGGCTATGTTTGATGCTATTAGTACCACTATACCCCCAAGGGACATAGTTATTCTGACCAACTATTCTTCCTGGTATTCCATGACTGAGACTGACTAATGGTTAAAGAAAATACTGAGACACAGTGCAAATAATAAGGGACTGTGCCAAACAAGCATGAACTTCTCATTTCCAACAAATTCAAGAGGTGGAATCTTCCAATGGACTCAAACCCCAAAAAGCAGCTACACCAGAAACACACCTCAGGGAAGCAGTCATTACCTAAAGGTCCTAATACTAGCAATAAAGCAACCACCCATTGGCAATTTACAAGCATCACCGCAGGAATTAAACTAAAAAAAGAAACTAAAAAAGAAGATGATGATAGAAGAAGAAGAAGAAGAAGAACAAGAAGAAGAAGAAGAAGAAGAAGAAGAAGAAGAAGAAGAGCAACAATAACAACAACAACAACAAGAGAAGATACTTAAATAAGATGCAAACACAGGCATCCAGTTCAACAAGAGCAAATCTGGGGGTAGGGGTAGGGGCAATGAGATGAAACAATATGAAAGTCTCCCAACTAGCCTCTCTGAAGTGGTAACAACAAAGCAGTTGAATGAGGCTCTGGAAAAAGCAAATCAGAAATAATTTCTCAAGTAATTGCAGAGATGGCGTCCACCATGAAGCCCATGCTTAATGACTCTATAACAGATACAGACAAACAAATAGATGAGCTCAAGAAAATTATGGAAGCCATTAATACTGAGCATAGGAGAGGAATGGAATCTATAAGACAGATACAAGAAGATATCCAGGATAATAAAAATTTCATTGAAAGTAAGCCAATGTGAGGACAGGATCTAAGATACAGAAGACAGGCTTGGAATTAGTGATTGTGAAAAGAAAGATTCCTTTATAACTGCAAGGGTTAATGAGAAATCAATCCAGAACCTGTTAGGTGAGGCAAAGAAGGAGAACTTAAGATTTATAAGAGGGAATGAAAATGTAAGAGATAAGCACGCATGAAGTTTAAAAAACCACTGCTCACAGACAGCATGGCAGAAAAGCTCCATGGTAGGGAGAATAAGAATTTATCACATATAGAAGTGAAGTAAATAGAACTTGAATTATCCACAATGAGGAATAATTTATAACCAGGCATATCATAGCCAAAATTCCAGAAATTCAACACAAGAATAGAATATTCATAGCTTTTAGGGGAAGGAAACAAAACACCTATAAAGGAAAGCTGAATCACAGCTGACTTCTCAGCACATTAAGTGAAGAAGAGCTTGGAGTGAGGTATTTCATGCTATAAAGGAAAACAACCTTCAGCCCAGATTGATGTACCCTGCAAAAGTATCTTTCAAAACTGATGTACAAATAAGATACTTCCATGATAAAAAAATCTGAGGAAATGTATGACCAGCAAATCATCATTCCAAAAAGATTGGAAGGACATACTAGAAAGAGATAACAAGGACTGCAACTCCATGAATCCCAACAGAAAGAATCCAACAGGCAAGGCAAACTATAAGACAGAGGGTGGGGAAAAAAGAGAAGGGCTAAAAACAGGAAAATAATATGATAAGAATAAATCAATACAAATCAGTTATTGTTATGCATTTAAAAACTGGCGATCAACTTAATTCTGGCTGAATTAAATCAGCATGGTGCTGAGCATAGATTGTCTACCTGGGGAAAGTTGCCAGCATAAATAGTGATGTGGAGAAGACGAGTGAGGTGTTATGGTTTTCTCTAAGTGTTGCTGCTTTGAGCCATTGGTTCTCCTGGAGGAGCTCATCATGACCAGCTTCCCCAGTGTGAGTTTGACCAGTGTCATCAGAGGAGCTCGGGACTTTGTTGGTGACAGTGGCTGTGGTTCACTTTGGGGCAGCTCTGGTCCTTACACAAGCATCACATCCTGGCTCCAGTGGGGAAGACATGTGCCATTTAATCCCCAGAAGACAGTCATCATTCTGGCTTTCTGTCATGTACTCAACTGTTCTTACCATCATAGAAGCTCGGGACCTCCGTGTCACTGAGGATGGCTGTGGTACTTTTCAGGACAGCCCTGGTCCTTGTTTTGAGCATGACTTCTCGGCTCCAGTGTGGAACCTTCAACCTATCAGCACAGCTCCTTCACTTTGTTGGCATAGACTTTCTAGTTTCCATCGCTGACCTTTGGGCCTTCTCAGAGTGGATCGATAAAACAGACTGGTGTGAGTCCTTTTAGTGGGCTCTAGACATCCAGTTGGACTCGTGGGAGGCATTGTCATGGGCTCTAGGTTTTCATCCGGACTCATGAAGGACATTGCTGTAGGATCCAGGCCCTTGGCTGAAAATTCTGTGTCTTTAGTTTTGTGGACAAGTTTCCTGCACTTTCTTGTGTTAAACACTGGGTGACCATCATAAAATAATATTATAAATTCTGTGTCTTAATTCTCATTGTTCTCCTCACTACCCCTGACAACAACAGCTATAATAATTATTGTAAATGGCCTCAATTCACCATCAAAAACATAGACTGACAAAATGTATAAAGAAGCAAGATTGAACAATATACGATGTATACCAGAAACACATTTAATTCAAAAATAAATTCATAGAATGAAAGTCAAATAATGGAAAACAATACTCCATATGGCTAGAACCCAGAAAAAGCAGGAGTAGCTATTCTTTTTGCAGACAAAATGAATTTCAATCCAAGACTGATTAAGAGAAATAAGGAAAATCACTATATCCTTGTAAAGTGGACAATCTAATAGAAAGAGGTATCAATCCAAAATATATATGCAACAAATACCAGTGGGCCAAACTATATAAAACACATATCAATGGTCATCAAAAATCAAATAAGCACTACAAAAGTTGTATTGGGCAATTTCCCCACAGCCTCTCCAGCATTTGTAGTTGGTAGTATTTATTTTTTTTTATCCTGGCCATTGTTTCTGGAGTGAGATGGAATCTCAGTGTGGTTTTAATTTGCATTTCTCTCATGACTAATGATGATGAATATTTTTTCATGTATTTATTTGCCATTCGTATTGCTTCATCTGAGAACTATGTATTCATTTCAGATGCCCATTTTTGGATTGGGTCTTTGAATTTCGAGGGCTAAATTTTTGAATGAAAGGACTTAGTAGATATCTACAGAGTGCTCCAACCCAGAACATCAGAATGCACATTCTTCTCAGCTGTATGCAGAATGGTTACCAAAATAGACCATACACTAGCTCTAAAACATAATTATGCAAAGGAATTGAAATTATCCCATGTATATTATCAGACCACAGTGTAAAGAATTTGGAAATCAATTTCAAAAGAAACCAAAAGAACATCATAAACACATGGAAATTAAATAGCACCCTCCTGAATAAACAGTGGGTCACAAATGAAATTAAAGAAGAAATTAGACAGTTTATACAATTGAATGATAACAATGAAATGTACTAGAACTTATGGGATATAATTAAAGCAGTCTTTAGTGGGAAATTTATATCAGGAAAACATCTAATGTGCAAATAAACAACTTAATGGTGAACCTCAAACTTCTAGAAAACAAAAAGCAGGCTACGCCAAATATTCATATGAAGGAGGAAACTACACTTATTGGAGCAGGAATGATTGGACTGGACACTAAAATAACAACACAAACAAAAATCGATGAATGGAAGAGTTGGTTCTTTGAAGATTAAATAAAAGTTACAAGCCCTTATCCAACCTGATGAAAAAAGGAAATATAAGTCTCAAATTCATGCAATTAAGAATGAAAAGGGTGAAATCATAATGGACCTTGCAGAAATCCAGGAGATCATCTACAACTACTTTGAAAACTTGTATTCTAATAAAATGGAAAATGCAGAAGAAACGGACAGGTTCCCTAGATACATATGAATTACTAAAGCTGAAGCAAGAACATATAAAAATACTAAATAAACAAGTATCAAAAAAATCAAAGATATAAATGTAAACCTACTTACAAAGGAAAGCCCAGGCCCAGACAGATTCACTGCAGAATTATATAAGAAATTCAGAGAAGACATAACACCATTACACCATAACACCATTACACCATTACACAATTACACCATAACACCATAACACCATTTACTGAAATTAAAAGGGAAGTACTCTTACATAATTTATTAATAGAAATAAGCATTATCCTGGTAGCAAACCACAGAAGAACCCAACTAAGAAAGAGGAGTACATAGGACTGGGGGTTAGCTCAGTGGCTCAAGTGCCTGCTTGGCAAGTGCAAGATCGTGAGTTTGATCCTCGGTACACACACACACACACACACACACACACACACACAAAGACAGGCAGTGAGAGGGGGAGCAAGAGCGAGAGTGAGAGCGAGAGCGAGAGAGAGAGAGAGAGAGAGAGAGAGAGAGAACTACAGGCCAATCTCCCTAATGAACATAGATGCAAAGAACCTCAATAAGATACTGGCAAACACATCGTAGCAAATCATCAAAAAGAGTGGATTTCACCCCAAGGATGCAGGAGTGGCTCAACATAAATCAATAAATTTAATATACCATATTAACAGAGTCAAGGACTAAAATCATATGATCATCTCAATAGATGCAGAGAAAGCTTATGAGATAGTCCAAAACTCATTCACGATAAAAACCTTTCAGAAAGTTGAAGAGATGGTCTTTATCTCAATCTCATAAAAGCTACTATGACACGTCAACAGTAAACATAACATTAAGTGGACAAAAACTAAAAGGTTTCACTCTAGGATCAGGAATGAGACACGGGTGTCCAATATCTCCATTCTTACACCACATAGTCAGGGAAAGTTTAGCCAGAGCAATTAGACAAGAGAAAGAAAGAAAAGGAATAATGATAGGAAAGAAAGAAGTTAAATTATCATTATTTGCAGATAACATGATACTCTCCATAGAAGACCCCAAAAACACCACTAAAAATTACTAGATTTAATAAGAAAATTCAGTAATGTAGCTGGATACAAAGTCAACACTCGAAAATCAATAGCAGTTCTGCACATGAATAACAAAATCACTAAGATGCAAATTAGAGAAACAACACCTTTCACAATAGCATCCAAAAAAATTAAATACCTAGGAATCAGTCTAACGAAGGATGTAAAAGACCCTTACATTGAAAATTACAGTACTCTGAAAAAAGAGATTGAAAAGGATATCAGAAATGCAAAGACATTCCATTCCCTTGTGTCAGAAGGAACAATACAGTGAAAATTGCCATATTTCCAAAGCTGTTATACAGATTTAATGCAATTCCAATGAAAATTGTGGTAGCATATTTCACAGAATTAGAGAAAACTATTCTAAAATTCATCTGGAACCAGAAAAGACCTAGAGTAGCAAAGGCAATTCTGGGCAACAAAAGCAAGGCATGAGGCATCACAATCCCTGACTTGAAATTATACTATAAAGCTAATGTGTTAACAAAAAAAAAGTGTAGGCTAGCAAAAAAAAAAAGATGACAGCAGGAGAAACCTACAAAGGTGAGATATTTCAGACAAATGGCAATGTATAGCCAATATTGAAAGAGGATGAGATGAAATAATGTAATTTCTTCAGCCTTCTCATTTTCCATACTCATATCCATTCTTCCCATTGACCCAAATTGTCTGAAATTCATAGATGAAGAAAACCTAGAAATATAACCCCAATAAACAAGAACAAAATTGAGAAAGGAGTAGAAAGTTACTTGGAGTAAACTGGAAAAGGATTTGAATAGTGGATCACTGACTAATTCTAATCAAACAGTTATGAGCGGGAAATAACATGGAATTTTTGAACAGAACACGTGAGTAGCTTTAATTGAGAGATTATCAAATGCTCCTTCTGCCAAAATAAGAGGTAACATTAGATGTAACAACTGCACAGATAATCAGGGCCACAGGGTAGAGACAAAATGAAGCAGAGACCCTTAGGTGATCCACAATGGAGGAACAGTACACAGCCTGAGAAATAATTGTTTCTTTTTTCTACTGTTAAGGCATTGAAACTTTGAGGAGTTGAAAATTGTCTGATAGGCATAGTATCAACCCAGGCTATACTGAGAGACATGCAAATAAAAATTCCTAAGTATAGTGATGCCTCCTTAACCTTGGTGAATTGGTTGATGGTCACTGATAAACTTAAAATTGAAAAGCTAAGATTGATTAGAAGCTAAATTATATAGTGGCAACTTAGTTTGAGAATAAAGTAATGTCTCTTAGAAGTATATAAATTTTGTACAGATCCTTCTTAGAACAGCCACGTGTACTTTTGTCATCTCACGCTTCTTTTACTCTCAATTAACTACAGGAATCATAGAACTCTCTATCCCAAGAAACTCCATCAGGACCTCAGCTAGGAACTACTGTACATTTCCCAAACATGGAGTGAGATTATTTTTGCCAGCAAGACAAATATTTGAAAAACAGAAAAGCTACTGTAAGGCTTTTCAAATATTTTCAGTATCCACATTGCAGCTTCACAATGGGATTGTGTGGTAGAGTCATATGACTAGTTTTGTGGACTTAATTTTAAATGTGTGTAAATTTTATTACTTTTGTATGGCATCACATAATAGAAGATATAGCTGATGTAAAGACTCTACATCATTCATTACGTCTGACATAGAGACCAGAAACATGTCATATGCTAGGTGATCCATTAACATATGTCTCATTCGAAAACATGATGTAGAGATCCTAGTTGACACACTATGATCATGTAGCATGAACAAAGAATAATCTTAATGTTTTGATCCTTAAAGGTTTGGTTTTATTTGCTGGTACCATAACTTATTCTTGCTGACTTATTAAGGTGGTAATAAAAGCCAAACATGTAAAGTAATAAAATTGTGTGGGAAGAGAATAGATTGTGCTTATTGAAAAGGAAGAGAAGAAAAAACACAGGATAATTTTCTGTCACAGAGGCAATATGAAAATTGTGTTTCAAGTTAAAAGATAATGCTCCAGTGTCCATTACTGCTAAGAGAAGAAATATGAAATAGAAATTTTAAAATTCCAATGTTTCTAACAAAAATTTTATCATGATGTTCTCAGCAAGTCTTTTAACGCATAAAAGACAATGGTCAAGATAGTCTGGGTTGAGAAGTTGATGGGAGTTTGAAAAGATTAAGAGAGGGAATATTAATAATGTCTTTGGAGGGGTTAGGGATTTAGCTTAGTGATGTAAGCGTCTGCCTGGCAAGAGCAAGCCTGTGAGTTCAATTCCTGGTACTAATATTAACACTAATAGTAATACTAATACTAATACTAATAATAGTAATTATAATGCCTTTGGGAAACTTGGATGGAGAAGAGATTGGGCACAATGAGAGACAGGTCAAGAATAAGCATCTCAAAACCTGAGTTTTCCAGAATCATCCCCAAAGCCCCCCGTCTAATGGTATAAAGTAGCTTATAAACTGCAATTATTTGAAATTCTAGTTGATGAGGAAGGTTCATAATCACCCTTACTGTAAAACATAGATCACTTTATATTTATATATGATTCTATAAAAATTCTGCTCTGCATTTGATTGTTTTTGTACAGAGAAATATGCACAGCTCTAAGTTTACAAATGAAGTACAAGGGGCACTTGAAAATCATAAGATCATTATTTAAACTTCAGGATCTTGCAATATGATCAAATTTGACTTTACTAGATAGAAAGTCATTGTCCCAGCAGAATATATAATATATAGAAAAGACTATATAGGTATCAAGTTGCAGAAAAAAATGTTACTTCAAAAGATATGTTTCAGTCATTTTCACTTTTGTATTCCCAGTGTCTAAGGCAAGTTATTTCAGCCTCATGGGTAACTCACTGCAGACTCCATTGGTATACTGTGGTGACATCATTTCAGGTAAAAAGTTTAATTGCCCTTGTGTTAATCAACAGTCTGGTAGGTGTTGATGAAATAGTTAATCCCTAAACTTTCAAATGGTTTCTTATCTAAATAAAGTTTTGCAGTCAAACAAAATACAAAGTACTATCCAAGTGAAAGACTATATCTATAGCTTTCATCTACAGTTTGTAATTTCCAGTGAGCCCTTCTATGTACATATTTGCACCTAAAGGCAGGAAAGGAAATACTTGGATGGTTATTATTATTATTATTATTACAAGAGGTGCTGAGTCAGTGAAGCATGTAGCATATATCTTGGCTGAAATATTTTTAATTTATTCATTGGTAGGTGTTACAATCCCCATTCTACTCACAAATATGGTGAAGCAGTCTACATCCATATAGGCAACACATGACCAAGTTATGATACTAATCAAGCATCTTATGTTACCAAAGTGTTCCCTATAAATTTATGTATTTTTTACTACAAACTCAAATATTCCGTCTCATAGACGGTATAGGTCACCATATTTTTTAAAGAATAGCCATAATTTCAATAAGTTATTTAAAACTTCTTTACACATTTTAGAAGTGAAAATTCTACCTAGAGTGCAAAAGCAGAAATTACTTTTAAAGTCTGATAAAGACTGCTATTAAATAGAGCCCTCAAATAGAGCCAGACTATTTAGCATTGGCAAAGTAAAATATACAAATAAAACGTTTCAGTTTTGGAAATACTTGTCCTACTTATTTCAAAGGACTTGTAGAGTTCTCACGCAGTAGGTAAAATAATAGCAAGCAAAAGTTTATAGTGAGATAAACAAATGGAGACAGCAAACTCTTATTTTCCTATTAATACTTATTTTTTAGCTTACAACCAATGCTTTCAAATTTAATACTGTTGAGTGAACTTAAATGTGAGACAAATGGTCTTGTGCATATACAAGACATATTCATAATTAAAGGTTCTGATTTTCTTCTTTCTTCTGATTTATAAAATACATTAATTTAAAAACATTATGACTGGAATGTGGTTCACAACCCAGATTTGTCAATAACCTCCTCTCTCACCATGCTTGGGACTATCAAGAATTTATAAAACTGACCTTTCTAAAGCCAGCTAGTGAGAAAAATCTTCAAAAAATGTCTGGCACTTTCAGAAGGGCTATACGATGTTACTGCCAAATAATACACATTATCATACATCCTGTGCTGATTAGCTGATAGTCAAAAGGTGAAGTACAACCAAATAAACTGCTTGAGATGGGGCAAGAGGTTGCACCTCTAAAATTGTAAAATATGAATTAACCTGTTGATAGTGTATAAATGTGATTGTTTTAATAAGCCATGGAGCCCTTCTTAGCCCTATTTCCCTGTTTTTAAATAATGAAATCTAGTTGACAGAGTGAAGAGGAGAATAAAATGCCGACACATCTTGCAAATGATAACAATCTACTTAAATATGTCATTTACTGTAACATGATAGATATTTTTGCAAAGGACACTTGCTGCAATGGATAGATGTTGTGCTGTTTTATTAAACTGCTCATATGTTGGCAAAACAAGAGTAGCTTCTTTAGCCAGGCATAGTGGCACACACCTATAATCCCAATATTTGGGTGACTGAGGCAGGAGGACAAATGTGAGTTTAAGGCCAATCTGGACTCCAAAATGATAGCTTGAAAATATATAATGAGACTTTGACTCAAAAAATTTAATTTTTTGTCCATGGTAAACCTCATGTAAATCTATAAAATATGTGAGAAAACTATAACATCTCTACTTTTCAACTAAATAAAGGCAAAAAGAAGCAAAAATTCAAAAAGAATTTGTTTCTTTTTGACAAGATATAAATTTGTATTTCAGCAGATTTGCTTCCCTAATAAAACTTTTATACTGGTACTGTTAACTTTGCTCTAAACATGTTCATTGAATGTGGATAGACATGGAAAATGATCTTTAGAGGAAAAACTTTTAGAAAAGTATGATATTTGTAGGTACAAGAGGAATAATTATAAAGAAATAAGAAACATGAATTTATGTCAGTGAAGGACACATTCAATCTCAGTATCAGAAGATAAATAAAATAACTGCAAAACCTAAAATAAAAAGCTGATAATAAACTAAAAAGCCCTCAAGTAAAATTATTTCTTTATCAGTTCTAAAATTTTTTTTCAAAGAAAACTAATTTATTAATTGAAAAAGATGGGATTCTAGCTTATGAAGACCTGACTTCCAGTCTTTCTTGGCTTTCCAAAATTCTACAAATATAAATGAAAAATGTAACTCAAATAAACAGTAAATTATCAAAACCTCAAGGTTTGTCCTCTCTGTTTCTGACTTTCTCTTTCAAAGGCATCCAAATGTTACAGATGAATAAATGGAGAGATAAACAGGCAGAGATAATGCTCAGAAGCAAAAACATTCTTGAATATTTAAAACAACCTTATTTTCATTAGATAATTAACATAATTATATTTTAAAGACAATAAATGAAGCAATGCACCAGTTTCCCTAAGGCTACTGAAGTATTTATTAGAAGCAGAAAATAATTGTGATCTGTTTCTTCTGTGATAAACAACATTAATTTTGATGATGTCTAGGAAGTTTAAGTATACAAGTGTTATCTGAGACAAGGATTCCACAGCTAATCAAATGTCTTGAGGCATTATCTTTTCCAAGTGTTCATATTATACTGCTAGTATAATAATTGCAAATGACCACCAATATTTTTATTTTAGTCCTGCCTAGAAAATCACATAGAAAATTAGAAAAATGAAAGCAGTACTACCTCTCTGGTGGTCTATAAGTAACCTATGACCAATGTATGATAATCAAATTCTAATGCTTTTGTTAATTATTTATCCTTAATTAAGATAAAATATATTGTCATAATTAAAGCAAACCACTGATCCATTCATGATAGCTGATTTTTCTTTACAAGTTACATTTACTTGATAGAAAGTTAAACGGTTTGATATTTAAAATTAAAACTGTCTTTACTGGAACCAAGTCCTTAGTCCCCAGTATAAAATGCTGTTTGGGATTTTGTTTTGCTTTGTTCCTCATTTTAGAGAAAAAAGCCTTTGGAATCCCATGAGTAATCTCATTTTAAAATGATAACACTGTTAATGCTTACCCTTTTCAATGTGAGATTAATTTAGAAATTGAATTAAAATCACAATTGTAAAACTTCCCATTTTTCCTGTTTAAGATTCAATAATTAAAATATCATAAATTTATGAAAATCTACTAAAAATGTATAGAAGGTTAGATATGTAACTCATAGCTACAGACCATGAAAGTATGATTCCTCAAGTATAATCTCAAATTTATAAACTGGTCAACAATCACATATATGGCATTATTACCCCAAGTAGTGCTTATATGCTTCCTACCTCCTTACAATTATACAGAAAAATAAGTCAGTTTCCTTGTTTGTCTGTTTGTTTGTATCCTGGATAGACTACTAAATATGCTAGAAAGTGTTAGAATTTCATTTAGTTTATAGTAGATTGGTTCAGGCAGAGTTGTAACACAATTAAAAATTCAAGACATTTATACTATCTTGCAAGATAAATTCAGAAGCATTACTTTTTTGTAGGACAAGCTTTGAAGATGATTGATATAATAAAGAAAGTCCATAAACCAAGTCACATGATACTTTATAGTTCCATCACTTCAAAGCCCCAAAGTATTAAGAGACTGAGTACTGAAAATCATTTTCATTATTTAGTAGATACAATTTTCTGATTATGGACATAGACTTAAATATGTGGAAACTATATCCTAGGAGTACTATGTATTCTAAAAATCATTTAATTTTCTGAAGCTCAGTCTCCCTTACAACCAGGTAAACAATGAAATGAAATACTATGTGCACAATAGCTTGAAAATATATCAGGTGTACTGTGACATTTTTTGATGAGCTAAAATACTTCCCAATAAAGAAATCTGCAAAATTTATCAAAGATAACTGTGTATAGTTTATTTTTCTGCATTTTTTTCCTTAAAAAAGCAATTGTCAACCGAAAGCAGACAAAACAATAGCTCCCAAAGTTATTTGTGTCCAAATCTCTGAAATCTATGGACATTTGACAGTAGATGGCAAAAGTGAATTTGTAGAATGAATGAACACTCTTGGGACAGGGAGCTAATCCTGGGTTTTCTGGGTGGTTCCACAAGAATCCTTACAAGCAGCAGAGTTAGAGAAATAGAGGTCAGGATAAAAAACAGGTCAGAATGATAAAACCGCTTGCCTTAAAGACAGAGGAAGTCAAAGAATGCAGAAAACATCCAGAAATTTAAAAGGGAAGGAAAACAGATACTCTCTTAAACAGCCCCTCTCCCCACAAAAGGATGCAACCTTAGCAACCTGGATTTTAGCTTAGTGAGATTTATGTCTAACTTCTGACCTCCCTCACATTAAAATAATAAAGACTTGTCGTTTAAGCTACTCAGTGTGTGATAAATTCTTACAGCAGCCATGCTAGACTAGAAAATGCCTTGGTAGAGTACATAGTTGTATTCTCGCCCATAAGGCTAAAACCATGTACCTAAGAAACCAAGCTCTTCATTTTTACATTAGAGAACTGAACTAAAGTGATGCTTCTTCTATCCTCCATTTCTAAAATAGTATAATTAAATATAATAGTTTATTTCCTCATGTCTACCACCTCTCTCCTTGTATCAAAAACATTTGTTTCTCTTCTGTTGTATTTTATGCTTCAGGAAGAAGTTAATTCCTTGTGCTAGCTGGCCTGGTAGAAACTACTAAAGGATAATGAGGCTCACTTCACCTGCAATAACTAAGGAACTTCTCTTGCCCACTCCAATTTTCTCTGAGTTCTATTTTCCAGGTCTCAAAATATACAGGGAGAAGTACAGGAATTCAATATGAACTACAGGTCCCTAAAGAGTAGCTTCCTCGGCAATTATATGTAAAAATATCCTCATCAACATGATTCATTTAAAGACTGTCGTCAGCTCTAACATTTTAAAATTTTATGATTTCTCACCCCTAATTACAAATGAAGAAATCTGTAAGAATTTATAGTTTCTCCAGAGAAGATCACTAACGCATTCAACCTTGAATCAAAAGGGTCAACTGAACTAAATATAACATGCAGTAGCCAACAGTTAAAAAATTTTATTTACATTTCTTCAACTATATATTGTAAGTTTTAATAGGACTCTGGAATTCCAGGAAAAGATTATCAGAGAATTATGATTTTTAGACCTCTGAACATCAAACTTTATACCAATGATGAAATCAGTGATTATCCCGACATTTTAAAATAAGTTGAAGTTTTCATTTTTTAATTTTAAGGAATGTAAGATGCATGTACTCAACCATTATGAAAGAAGCTACATAAATTCTACGGTTAAAATGACCAGGTAATTGCTCTCCTGGATGTATAACCCCAAACCTGATTGAAAACAAGTTTTTAAACAACCACGTCAATGGGCTAGAGATACAGCTCAGTGGCACAGTGCCTGCCTGGCAAGTGCAGGTCTGAGTTCAATTCCAGATGCCAAAAGAATAAAAAATAAATAAAAACAAATAAAATGTTTCTATGCATATGTTCTACTATTTACAGTAGCAAAAATGTATAAACAATTCCAATGCCCATAAACAGAAAAGAGTATAAACAAAACAATGAATACAATATGATACTATTCAGTCATCAAAATAAAGAAGCACTGATACATAAAAATGTAAATGGATGAATTTCCAAACATGCTAAGTGAAAAAAATCCAGACACAGAAATCATATATTTAATAATTCATTTGCAGTATATGGAATATCCAGATTATGTAAATTCAAAATAGACTACTGGTTGCCAGAAACTAGTGGAAGTGAAATAAGTAGTGACAGCAGAATACAGATTTTCTTCTGTGGCTGATGAAATCATGTCTTAAGGAGATAAAGTGATAATTGCACAACACTAAATGTACAAAATCCCAGTGAATTATTTGGAATATTTTGTGTAGTCCTTGGTATTGAACCTCTGGTCTTTGAACTGAGCCTTCAGTCACTTCTACTCTTACTTTTGAGACAAAGTCTTAGTAAATCACAAAATCATTCAGATGGGATTAGAGCATGCAATCCTCCTGTTTTATCCTCCCAGAGTGCTGGAATTACAAGCACGGGCTACGATACCCAGCTAAGAACTGTATATATTTAAGATGCTAAACTTCAGTACAGGACTGGGGATTTAGCTCAGAGGCATAAGCGCCTGCCTGGCAAGCGTGAGGTCATGAGTTCAATCCCTGGTACAAAAAAAAAGAACCTTCAGTACAAATATGCATTGTGAAATGATCACCAAAATCATGTCAATTTACATATCCACAGCTTTATAGTCTCTCTTTACCTTTGGTTGTGAGAACACTTGAGATGTGACTTCTTATTGAATTCCAATTATTGTTTATTTAACTTACCTTACTGTATATTAGAACGCTAGAACTTATGCATCTTGCATAAATGAGAGTTTGCCCTCCGTCCAGTATCTACTCATTCCTTCCACCCCTAGTAATCACACTCTACTCTCTGGTCCTATAAGATTGGCTGTTTTCAGATCCACATACAAATGAAATCATTCAACAAAGATCTTTACAATGTATCTGGCTTTGTTCACTTAACATAATGCCTGTGAGTTAATCTATTTCTCCAGAAATGAAAAATAGAGACATTGTAATGGACATCTCTAAAATAGAAAGGGACCAAATGGGATTGTTATAAAAAAAATTATATGCTGGCAGGGGATTTAGCTCAGTGGTTCAAGCTCTTGTCTGGTAAGCGCAAGGTCATGAGTTCAATCCCCGGTCAAAAAAAAATGTGCCAACAGAATGGATAACCTAAAAACATAGAAAAATTTTGAAGTAGATATTTTCACTGTTGAATTCCTCTTAATGTTCAAAGAATTAATACCAACCCTTGCAAAACTACAAGAACTCATTTTATGTGAACCATATCATTCTAATCCCAAAGCTAGACAAAGACACACAACATAAAATGATAGCTCAATATTCTGAATGAACATGGATGCAAAAGTTTCAACAAAATACTAGAAAAGTGAATTTAATAGCATACTAGAAGGATTATACGTGATCAATTGGATTTATCCTTTGAATACAGCATGGTTCAAAATATGCAGATCAAATTATGCACTACTTTAGCAGACTGAAAGACAAAATCAATCATCTCAATCAATGTACTAAAAACATTTGACAAAACTCAAACACCTATTCATGATTGAAATAAAACTACTGACAAGATAGGTATGTGAAGAACTCATGTCAACACTACAAAGGTCTATAAGAAAAATTCACAGCTATCAAAATCATCAGTGTGAGTTTTTCCTCTAAGATCTACTTACTATCAGGCAAGGATACACTCATTCACTACTTGTGTTCAACATAATACTAGCCATCCTAAAAAGAACAACAAAACAAGAAAAAAAGAAATAGAAGATATTGGAGTCAGAAAGAAATAATTAAAACTATTTCTGTTTGCTAATGACATAATGAAATGTGGAAACTTTAAATTATTTAAACTAATAAAATTACAAGAAAAAAAGATGAACTCACATAAACTAGTCATTTTTATATTTCAACAATGAACTATCTGAAGATTACATCAAGAAAACAATCTCATTTTAATAGCAAGCAACAAAAATAAAAATATTTTTAAAAAGCTAAAGAAGTAAAGATTGTGTGACAAAACTTTTAAAAGTGAAGGAAGATAAAGAAAACATAGATACACAGAAAGACATCCTGTACTCATGAATTAGAGCTAACATTTTTAAACTAAACTTACTAATAGTGATTACCGTGAGTAGGGAAGCTTATCGGATGGGGCAAGTGTAGAAGGGTATACGGGTATGATCAATTCAGAAAGTATGCATGTGCAAAAATATCATAGTGATTTCATTAATTTGTGCAATTTTACATGTGAAAAAGAAATTGCCATAATTAAATTGCCAAGTGTAACTCTCAAATACAAAAGGTAGCATTACTACTAGAAGTTATATGTCGGATCAATGTAATTCTTCTTAAAATTATTCATATATTTATATAATTAGTAAAAATGTCTAAAATGCATACTCTTCCACAAAAGGCCAAACAGCCAAAGAAATCATAAATAAGTTGAACAAAACTAAAGGAATTATACTTCCTTATGTCACAATATAGATTTTATGAATAATAAGAATTTTATGCATTTTACATAAAAATAAGCACTTAGATCAGTGGAACAGAAGACAGTGCCCAGAAATTAATCTAAACTTACAATCAACTCATTTTAACAAGGGCATCAAGAACGCAAAATGAACAGTTAAAAATAATCAATAAGTTAAAAAAAGGGGGGAGGGGAAAAAAGAAATGGAAATTGAAAGCAGAGTATTGCTATGCATGTTCTAGACATTTATCCTGAGAAAGTGACCAGAAGGCTTTCTTTTAAAGAAGGCCACAAATACAGCTTTGCAAACCTCAGCATTTTTGGCATTAGAGAGAAATTATGAAATCCAAGTGTCCATCAATATGATTGCTAATATCAGTTAAAACACAGTGATTCAACAGACTACTCCACAATTATCACAGTTATGATGCTGATTTGTATTCAGTGACACTGAATGGATGTCTGCATTGTATTGGTGTTAGAAATAGAAGGAAGTTTCAACACTACCTTCATATGATACATATGATACATATCATATGATACATTTCATTATAACTGCCAGACTACTACAAAATATGCATCCAAAATGTAGACGTTTTTAAAAGCTAGTATTAAAATATTGGTAATATTTTTAAAATAGGAAAGTAAATAAAACTTTTTTTTATTTTAGTAAATTATGTAACAAAGAAATTTTACTAACATGTCTTTGTAATTATCAAAGATAATATAAAATTGGTTTACTTTAATAAGTTATATAATTTATATGTACTTCCATGTATAGATGACATAGAAGATTTTATAACAGAAATACACTCTCAAAGGGCAAGATTTCCTTTGGTAAGAAATAAATATACAGGCTGGGGATTTAGCTCAGTGTCCCACGTGGTTGCCTGGTAAGCGCAAGGTTGTGACTTTGATCCTCAGTACCAAAACATAAAACAGATTTTCTAAAAAAACAAGAAATAAATATACCATTTATTACCTATATGAGTCTTTATTATTTAACCTCTGCACACAAAACTAGTGAAAAGCCAAGTCATAAAATTGATACAGGAATATCAAATCATCACTATGTGTAAGAGAAAAAAAACCCAGGATTAGGATCCATGTTATGGAGAATGCTGGTAAAGTCCTTTAAAATCATTTCAAGTCCTCAATAAAAAGCAAAGTCCTAAAATAAATTCTCTCGATATGCATGCAGAAGATAAAACGATCTTGCACAGACCAGCACTTCAACGTGAATTTTAAACCTCCTTCTACTATAAACTGCCTTGCTCAAAATGAGTACGCATGCACCATTCCAATATAATTCCTTCAAATTCTTGGGAAGAAACCCAGAAGGGGAATTGCTGGGTTAAATAGAATCTTCAGTTGCAGTCCTTTGAAGAATGTTTACTCCGTGCTGACCTCAATAGTCCGCATTCCCATCAACAAAGCACAAGGTTCCCCCTTGATAGAAAGGAATTGGGATGTATCAACTCCACACAAATAATGTGGACATTGTGCAGTACAGACGTGTACTAATAAAAAAAAAAGCTTTTCCTTCCTTGGGTGTTAAATCTGTGATGAAGCTGACATCCGCTGAAAGACCAGAGAGGTGTGTACAGAGAAATACAGATGTGAATCCGTCTTACCATTTAGTCCCGATTTTTAGATTTTAAAGAAACATGAGATGGTTTAAAGTCACTTTACAGGCAATATTTAGAAGATGCAGCAATGATATGAAAATGTAGTGTGTTAAAAATTGAGTGTGGTAGAAAAAACATTAAGTGTGACGATGCAATCATCAATTATGAAATTTCAACCAAGTTTTGCATCAATAGTACACAGGTGTTCTGTAATTGATCTCTTCAGTCATAGTCCTGTGCTTAACAATGATGACTAATGATTCAAAACGTAGTCGAATATTATTTGAAGTCAGCTACACCCATGCAACTAATAAGTAGAATGTAGTTACCATAATGCACCCCTACCAAATGAACTCGTATAAAGCTGTGGGACTTGCATTTGCCCAGATACACATTCTGTATTATGAAAAGTATGGTCAGGACAATCTAAGCTTCATTGTGTCTATAAGTGCCCTTATATTATTTCTAATTACTTTTGTATATAACTTTTGTGTTCAACAATATCAGTTTATTAAGGGTAATTTCCATCTTTAGCCTTCTTACTATATTCCTATCTGATATCGCCTTCCTCATTTTACCTCCAAAGTCTCTGTAGTAGCAAAATTCTGGACATATGGTAGATATTCAAGGTATTATATTCAGTGCTATATGTACTGTATTACAATATATGTAATATATTGTATGCTATAAGTAACATCACATGTAAAGTAAAATGCTCAGTGCTACATATTTTGCCCTTGGTTAAAACAGTAAGATAATATAAGCAGGAAAAAATAGTCTCGTGTTGCAGCTTGTCTCTCAGTTTAACAACAATGCCTATTTATACCAATCCAATGGGGCTTGGCAAATACATACAGAATGGCTGACGTGCTCAAGCAACCATTACATGAAAAGTTAAACAGTAAGGGTCAGAAATCATGAACTACGGATGCCCTGAGTGCACTTTTGAACATTATTATGGAGTGAGAAAGAATTAACAGCAACAAATATTCCCTGTAGGATATAAAAAGGAGAAATGGAACAAATAAGTCTAAAAAGAAGAAACATTGAGAAAAGAAGTACAAATTACTATTATAGGTAAAAAATTAACCATAACAAATGGTAGATTATTGTTATGGTTATATGCCTCATAAAAATTCAGATGTACGCCATGCATACACATTATTAAAAAGCGTATGTTCATTTTCCTATAATTTTGCATTTCTCTATATATACAAGCCAGCTATATTTTCTAAGTCTTTATGTTGTGCCTTACAACTAAAATAAGGAAATATATACTTCTTCTTTTAAATACATATTGTCAGGCACAACAATCTGAAGATTAAGATTTATAATACGACATACATAAAAAAGATGTCATATATTACATATATGATATTAAAAGAGAGCTGGGTTTTAAAAATATATGAGTTAATTTGGGCTAAAATTCAAGTTCTTAAAAAATCATGCACACCACATAAATTTATGTACTCTCCCAATTTAAAAATGGTGAAGTGTTTGGAATTTTCTTTCCTTCATGCAACTAAGATATAAATATTTTCAGTGAAGTTAAAAAGTAAAACTTTTGCCAGGGGTTTAGCTCAGCGGTGTAAGCGCCTGGCTGGCAGGTACAAGGTCATGAGTTCAACCCCCAGTACCAAAAAAAAAAAGTAAAAATTCTGAAGTGGTTATTTTTTCAAAAATAAATATATCTTCAAGGTAACCATCTTTTCCAAAAACAAAATTAGGACAAATAGTTCAAAATGCAGGTAAATAATTCAGACTATTTGAAAATCAAGACAGGTAAAATGCATCTAAGACAAATGGTCGTTGTAACTGATACATAAAGTATGAAGGCAATAGACATATAAATTATTTCTCCTGCAAAACGTTTAACTGGCACAAAGTCAGTAAAGAAAAAGGAACCATATAGTTTTTAACATCACTATGTCCTCAGAGTCTATCTCCATTTCTGACATAGTAAACATTTATATAACTTCATTCAGCATACTGGGAAGGAAGACCAATGGAAATTCGGGTGTGGTTGTGTGCGTGTGTGTGCATGTGTGTGCATGTGTGTGCATGTGTGTGCATGTGTCTTTGTGTGTGTGTGTGTGTGTGTGTGTGTGAAAGAGACAAACAATGACTTACAGAATACAGAAGAATACTTGGTGGAAAGGAGCCATCTGAATGTTATTTTTGTTCTTACTAAGCTCCAAAATAATGAAACAAATGCAGTTATTATAAAAGAAAAAAATATGTGACTAGAAAAATATGCTAGAGCAGTTGATTAAACACAAATAAATTTTCATTTAGTTTAAGGAATCAATACAATTTCTAAAATAGTTATTTAACAAAACTGACATCTTATGTAATTTCAAAATGAAAGTCAAAGGGCCATGATTTGGTTCAGTGTCAATCTAATGGAGTATACCATTAATACACTGAGAGAAAACTTATGCTTCTTGATTATGTCTCACAAAAATATTCTTCTTTGACTATACAGATGTATATGAAGATGAAATTTTGATATTTTAAAAACTGTGGCCATACTCAGGTCATTCATTTTCCAAATTTGCCATAAAATAAATAGAATCCATACATATTGCCAGTATCAGAACTAGGCATTCTAATGCATAGGTATATTTATTTTTTATTTTCACTCACATATTCAACACTGTGGATCTAAAATGTTGCTGTCATTCCTTGCTGTGGAGAAGTTACTGGTCAATGTTATGGATCACATCCTCTGAGGCCTTATAATATTTGTTAATCACACACACACACACACACCCCCCACTTCCCCTTTCGGAGACTCTGTACTGGCATGCTGCTAAAGTTTTTCAAACCCAAGAGGACAGTAATCAGTGTGCTGACCTTCTAACTAAAATATTTGCCACCTAGTATGCTACCCATGCAAGTACCATTCATTTTAAGAGAGAATCTTGGGAATGAGGAAATAAAAAGCCCACGTGAACAAATAACTTTTTAAAAAACTGAAATAAAGAGGTCTATAAGGACACTGGAAATGAAGTATTCACTTCATGTGGGTGGCGGAGCCGGCAGGGAGTAGTAACTATAGCACTACCTTTAGAAAACGGGTAGGAGACATGTTGATGATGAGCCACAGCCAGGAAGTAGAATTAATACAAGTTACCCAGGATGCTAGGACCCAGTTCCAGGCAGTAAACCAGACCGAAAGTAAGGCAGGTAAGAGGGGGACAGGCAGAATACGTGAACTCAGCTGTTCAAGTAAGGAAAAGAGGAAGCAAGGCTTGCATGTATCACTTCTAGTAGGTGGTCATTAAGTGTTTTGCAAACAATTTCCCCAGGAGGAATGATATCAGTTCCTCATTCAGCTTCTATCTGTTCATTCTCTTATTTAACAGCTTTTAACTGAGCAATAAATATAGCTATGTCTCTTAATGTAACAAGATTCTGTTCATTTATCAAATTTAGTAGTCACATAAAACCCATCCTAATTTTATTTTTTAAAGATTCTTTCCTTGCTTCATTATAAAACATATGGGAATGTGTCTGGTTTACAAAGTTCAATCATAAGGTCTGAGAAATAAACTCAGTATCATGAACATTTGAAAGAGCAATTTGTCATTGGAATGCTTCTTAATTCCATCATACCCATACAGTTACAAATGTTGATATTTAAACTGGTAGGGATTATGCTCTGTGCAGGCACAAAAACTCTATTGAATATAAATTATTTTCCGTAAGAAAAGGCCTATAATTTTTCTTAGTCATAACAGAACTTGTCAGAAGACGAAAGGAGAGAAAAGCTAATCAAATTGCTTACAATTCTCATCCTGAGAAAGGTGAATCAATTTAACACTATGCTCTGAATACTATAAACCTGGTTTAGGAAGGCATTGGAAAATAAATAAATACCAGTGCAGACCTACTGGTTTCAATCATATTTTGTATTAAATTTGCTAGGCAGAGAAAACAGCTCAGTAACTCCAGTGCTCCTTCTACTCAAAAAACGTCCACATGCCAAAAATGCATAGGGTGACCCAGATTCTGATCCAGTATCTCTGGCAGAATAAGTTATTGGAAAAAGTGACTTTAATCTCTGTGGCCAAATCTCATTTTCTTTGCTGACCATTTATGTTAAGTTTCTACATTTTGTTTATGCAGATGCTCTTCTTGTTCCATCAATTTAACCCAGACAATATTTATGAATGATTCTCATTACTGTGCTGCCCAGCTGGGCTAGAAATCTAGACATATTTGTCATCATAGTTCCTTGGTAGACAGCATAGTCAATTGAGGAAACTCTAGAAAATTTCAGTGCATCTGTTAAGTAATGTATGAGCACTAGACTATCCACACACTCTCCCTTCAGGATAGAAAAATCACAAAGGACAAAGTATGTAAGGGAATGTAATAAGCAGCATTGTTTCTGCTATTAAATAGGATCATGCTCTTTAGGACTGGCAAATGTGTTAGAATGAATTTTATAATTTTTGTTCTGCTTAGATGCAAAATTATTACTGGACTATTCCTTTCTGTCATTAAGATAAATATGGGGCCCCTGAGATTATGTTTTCATTATTATTTCAAGGCAAAACTAGCACAGACCAAATCTATTTATATTTTTATTTGTTAACATATTTTCCATTTTTAAAATGGGTTCTTTTGAAAGATTTGGAGAAAATAGTTAACTATAATTCATGAGAAAATGAGTCAGAGTGGGTATTTTAGGAGGCTAAAGACTTAAACTTTGGAGAATTTAGTTTTAGTTAATCATTTCTATTCATTGTACATAGTGACCACAGAAGTCTGCCGTAGTTATCTTTAGTATTTTTCTTTAAATGTACACATAGAATTTTAACCTTTGAACTTTAGGTATTCTCAATAGTATATTTTGGTGACAGCAATTTGAATCATGTCTTTCAGAATATAACTATTGTTACATCAGGATTAGTAATTAAAATAATTCAAGTTTATCTCATCCTTTAATGTTTGTGAATGTATTTTATAAAAATTACATGGGGCTTTTTTCTTTAAGGATAATGAAATCATATATACAATGTAGGATAAGAGCATTAATGTTTGAAATGTTGAAGTGATTTACTCAAGTTTGTATTACAGGATGATAAAACTTTGGCTGTAAGTCAATTAATCTAATTTTAGCCTCTGTTCTGGTTTCAATACACTGTGATGTTTTTCCTTAATTGAATGCAAGGGGCAATCTACTATATTGTGAAATCTTTCAGGATCCAAATAAACCTGAAGCACAAAATTCAAATTTCAGACTAAAAAGAGACCTGGTTTTTGTTTCCAGTATTATAGATGAGTCTGCCTTCCTTCCTGGTTTTTCTTTCAGTCAACAGCTCTGTTCTTCCAATTTTACAGATTTAAGGAATGAAAGTCTATTCACTACTCATACAAAGTAACCAAGGATCTGTTCAGTTATTAAACCATATTTATTAAGCTCATTCAATGCATTAAAATTTACAATGTTCTAGGATACCTGAATATTAAGACATAGCTTTGTCTTTGCTTTAAAGAGGAGGGTGCACAAGTCATGGTACTTTGCTTGGAACATTCCTCATACTAGCAAAAATATCTTCCTTCTTGGGAAATCTTTTGGGGCAATTGGTCACCTGCTTTCAAAATTGTTTTGTTTTGTTTTGTTTTAAGTCTAGACAGGACTTGTGCATATAAATGTGCAGGTAAAGTAGCGGGGGAATGTTTACAATAGTAACGTATTTAACATCAGTGCAGACAAATGAAAGACCTTCTACATATGCTTGTGAAACCATTTTACATTGACCTATCACTTCCATGTTAGTACAAGCTTGTTTAAATCATACCCCTTTTAGCTTCAGCAGAGTCTCCACACAGAGACACCTTGTAATTTCCTGTGCTGAAATTAACCCAATATTTGTATGATTTTTCTATTCTTTTCAACTTTCGGGATCACGTTTTTAATTATGTTGCTTTTCTCACACCCATCTCTATTTTTCCTCCTGCCGTTCTTAATTTTAACATGTTGCATCCCCTATGATTGTTTGTAATAAGTCAAACAACCCACTTACTTTAGTGGGAGGACTAGAATAAAGAACTTAAGAGACAGGTTTTGAAAGAATGGCGTATCATTTTGAATATCTATGTTTTTCTACAATAAAGATAAAGTGTGTTGCACAGAGTCCATCTTCGCTGCACATAATAGATGAGGGCAATTTTTATAAGTGTTTCCTGATTGCCGAGTATGTGTCAAATATTTAAGCTTCCTCATTTAGTTCTTTTAACCACTGAGAGAGAACGATTATTATTACCTTCATATTATAAAAACAAAACAGGTAAGATAACATTAAGTAATGAGATCACCGGCATGAAACAAACACAGTTCAGTGTCTGTTTTGCAAATTTCATGACTACATTATGCTGTCCCTGGCCATATAGATGATATAAACATAGGTATAGGTATATGTATAAGTATAGCTATGGATAGATATAGATATAGGCATGTATACAGATGATTTACATATAGAACATCTTTATAACTAAAGATGATATAGGCATATATAGATAGATATAGATAGATATAGATATAGATATAGATATAGATATAGATATAGATATAGATACAGGACAATTATAACTAGAGAACATCATAATAGTCAGTAACTAGTTTCCAAAGCAAGAATTTGCCAGCAGACATTCAAATAGCAAAAGTAGAGTACCCTATGAATTTAATGGATGTTTAAAATATAGGACTAGCAATTCGTGATATTACATCAATCATCAGTGACACAGGCATTGCTTACAGCTATATGAAATCCATGTACAACACTGAGAACACAAAATTTAATAACAGTTCTTTTGGATTCCAATCTTGAATCCAGTGGCATTACCATGCATAACTAGAAGGAAACTCCTTTATGAATTTTCATAACTATCCTCAAGCAACCCAAATAAATATGCAATTCAACTAAAAACAGAATGATTGCAATGCAAACATGGCTTTAAGGCAAACATCCTTTTTCTCATCCTCATTTCGTTCCCCAAATACCACCTAACTATATAGAAATTCTAAGGCTGTAACTGCTTGATTCTATGTACTGAATGTTCCTCACTAAAATTGACAGTTTGACATTCTAACTCCCAAAGTGATTGTGTTAGGAGGCAGGGCTTTGGGGATGTGATTATATCATAAAGGTGAAGTCCTCATAAGCTGGAGCAGTGCTCTCATATATGAGACAGGGGAGGGTTACTCCCCTTTCTTTCACATGAAGGTCCAAAATTCAGAGGTCTGTAACATGTTATATGGTCCTCACCAAAACTATATATCCTAGAACCTTGACCTGACTGCTAGCCTCCAGAACTGTGAGAATAAATGCCTGCTATTTACAATCCACCCAGTTCATAATATTTTGTCATAGTACCCTAGCCAAGACAGGATGAGAGTAGCAATCACCAGAAGAGGAGTCAAAGCACAGTCACCAGAAAGATGATCAGAACAAGGTATTTTGGTGGATGTGAATAGGATGGAATTAATGACATGAGCATAGAAAGACACATTTGTCCACTTGCTGGGATAATCTGCTTAATAGGGCATAAGGTTAGGGCATAATATCAAAGTTGAGTAAACACCTGAAGATGAGGACCCAAGCAGAATAAATAATGGAGGTAGCACAATCTTCTAATGTTGTTCATTGCTATATATGCTTTATTTGACAGGAGATTTCCTTTTAGTTGAAACTAAGAACCCATAAAACATGAGACAGGGACTTAAGATTAAACCAAAACTAGTTTGTGACCTTTTTGAAAGAGACAGTTTTACAAGGTAGGAGTACTATAAATCTAGGTAAGAATCTAATTAGCATAAGTATCTTCGATACTACGAACTATATTTCCCAAGTGTATTTTTAAAAGGTAATTCAGTGTACATCATGTTTAGATAGGCTAAACATGATTCCATTCACTTGCTTAGAAATTTTTTAGATAACAAATGACCGCTTTGAAAATATTAGACCATTCAATAGAAGTAGCTTCCTTCAATGAATTAAAAATTATGCCTAAAAGTAAAATATAATAGACATGTCATTATGAGTAATGAAAATCTTTATATTACAATAAAAATGTCTATTTCAAGGTGTAAAGTGTTAATATACAACATGCTTAGAAAACGACTACTACATAAAAAAGTGGTGTTAGTAAAATTTAGTTCCCAGTACATAATAGAATTAAATCTACTTTTCTCTGGGAAAGGTATAATGATTGAAGAAATACACAAATACAACTACCAGTATCATTTAACAATATATTATTGTTACATAGTCAAAAAAATCCCCGTTGACAGCTAAGCCATGCATTACTTGGTAGAAAGTTTTCTTTCAGAATAGCTGATTTTTCAAGTAGGTAAATTTTAAAAACAATCTTCCAGTGAAAAGACCATGAGAAAAAATGATTTTGTTTCTAAGTAGAAAGATCATGTTTTGTTTAGGGGCCAGGGATATAGCTCAGTGGCATAAGTGCCTGCCTGGCAAGCACAAGGTTATAAGTTTGATCCCCAGTGCCAAAAAAAGGATTATATGTGATTAAGTATATTTATTTATATTTTGCTACTCTTTACGACTTTAATGTGATGATAAATACAGAACAATAGGTTCTGTTTGTGAACAAAAATAACAATAGAAATCATGTTTTATTTTGAAATGTAGCTCAGTAGTAGATTGCATAAATAGTAAGACCAAGGCCTTGGGCTCAATCTCCAGTACTGCTAACAGCCCCCTCCTCAAAAAAGAAAGGAAAGAAAGAAAGAAAGAAAAAAAGAAAGAAAGAAAGAAAGAAAGAAAGAAGAAAGAGAGAGAGAAAGAAAGAAAGAAAGAAAGAAAGAAAGAAAGAAAGAAAGAAAGAAAGAAAAAGAATCAGTAAAAATTTCCCTTTATATTTTGAAAGTAAGTATAGTATTTGGGGATATTTGAATGCCTTTATAGAAATCTAATTCATCTTTTATCTTTGCTGCTTTTTCTCCTTGGATTTATTCTTTGACAGTGTCCTAAGACCCTAAGATCTTCACCATCAGTTTCCCTATACCCACTATATTTATCAAACTGTTAATTGTTTGTTTTGCATTAGCCCAATTCACAGGGTGGCTGGGTCCACTATTTCCTTTTAGCAAGTTTTCTGTCCATACAAGAAAGAGTTGGGATATTTGGCTATAAGTTTATAAGTTTTTTAATAGATAAGATACCCTTCAATACCATAGAGGAAGCAATTCTTGGGTGCAAGACCACATTCCAATGTCTGAAGTATAAAAGCCTGGTGGGGAACAGGTAAAGGGACTCATGTGAAGACTGCCCCAACCCTTCTCCATAAATCAGAGGTTTTTGCTTGGCAAGTGGCCTAACCAGACGAGTGTGGGAGAGCGTGGGCATGCCTGATCCCGTGTGAGCCAGAGTAGGCTTCCATAGGATATGGTGGGCTAGTTTGGGCCAGCATAAGCCAAGTCACTGTTGGCAAGCATCAGACAGTGCTCATGTGCCATACAGCTGACAGTCACTCGTGGTTCTCTTTGTTCACATTTCCTCCACTTCTGTGACATTTGGGGATATGGGAATAATCTTATTAGTGACTAACCTCAGGAAATGTACTGTTACAATCTCTGCTCCTTATAAAATACTACTTTTAAGTAGGGTTTCCAGGTTTAGTACAAAAAAATACAGACTTCAAGGTGTAACTGGTGTTTCAAACATGCAAGCGCCATCAAACTTGGTGTAGTACTCAGCTTCTATAAAACTGGATAAAATTTAATACCTAAAACAATTTAATGCAAAAAAAGGTGTCCCAGTACTCATCCTTTCTTTGGTACTCTGAATTCAGGTCTAAATGATTTATTTGTAAGTCCCCATTTTTGGTACCCATTGCAACTCTTGGAACCACTTGCCAGCAAATACCAAGGTAACACAGTGGTATTTTTAAAGTATACTTCATGTAGTAACAGGGACAAAGTTATACTGACAATTTCCTTAGATTTTTAACCTGAGCACTCTGTATTTCATCTGGGAAACTACTCATCAAGTAAAGCTCTAGTTAGAGTCTCAGTTCTACCATACTTTTAAAAATGTGACTGAGAGCCTTAGTTAACTGCACTGACTTGCAATTTTAGTGATCTAATGTCAGTCAGCAATGCCCAGTCTTAAGATTGTATTTGCAGTGCATATTTCAGCAATGAATTAATTTACCTGTGATTTACCAGGGTACATACATGGTTTCAAATTTTCATTTTACTAAATATTTGGTCATGTTCATTACAGTAGATCAAATATTATTTGTTACCAAACTAAATGTCTCCCTCAAAAATGCAAATGGAAGTGAATAAATCCTAAGGCTATACAGCTTTCATTGTATGAATGAAACAACCACCGACCTAATTAAAGTCTAGTGAACTACTTGTGGTTCTGCTCTTCCCTTGCAGATAGAAAGCCACTGAGAATTGTCTGGATCACCTTTTAGTAACTTTGACGTCACATCAGGGCAACAAATCTGACAAGTGCAGTTTTCTGAGTTTGGAACAAAAGCTCATTTAATGTTCCTGATTGTGGGCTGTAGAACCTAGCTTACAGGTGATGAACATGTAATGAGAAGAGGGTTATTAGGAAGGGGCAACAGATTGTCATGAATAAATGACACAGAATAAAGTAGGAAAAGCAAAGGAAGTCAAAGACAAACAATAACACTGATCACATTTAAAGGATTAAACAGTAGAAATGACTGAACAAATTCAGCAGTATGGGTGGGACCATTGTTGGAGAAGTTAAAAAAAATTCAGTAAATCTAAAGGAGTCACACATACATGTGTCACCAATGCAAGCAAAAAATGAAAGCAAAGAATAGGTAGACAAAAGAGTCCCCTACAGATAGTTTTTCACAGTCATCTCAAAAAAAATCTTATTCTCCAAAACTACAATACAGACTTTCATCAGATTTTCTCATCATACTACACGCCTAAATAAAATGTAAAAGTTGAAAGTATTGTCTTTCATATTCTCATGTTTTTAACAGACATATTTTAGATGGATGAGTTTAGTTCAAGACACTATTGAATTCTGTGGGACAATTACGATGCAAAATTCAAGGTATGTTCTGGGAATGATGACTTTATTTAAAAAGTTACATTTGAATTTATTTGATTTGTTGTCTTTTCTATTTGCATAGGAAAAACAGGAAGGATGACTGCAATTATGCATACTTTGCCATGATCAGGCATTTAATACGCAATTAGATATTTGCTAGAAAATTATGTCTATGGATAGAACAGAGAACAGGCTCCAGGGTTATGTCAAGCTGCAAAGTGATATGTATGCGAATGAATTCACAGGCTCATTAATCATTTTGGTACTTGAAGTGCTAAACTGCTGTTACACTGAGGGTGAGAATGAAGTAATTAAGGAGTTTAATAGCTACAGTCTTTTGAGGAAAAAACAAGTTGATAATGCTTCTTTTAATATGTTACATAAATTGGATTTTTTGTTAGATTACAAAGAACAGGTTCATCTATTGTGTAGCATTGAATGACACAAATCATTTGATTATATTTGTATATGGAGTCAATAGACAGCTATGTAAAGGCAGTTCAATAAAGCATCACATTTACAAAAGAAAATCTGTTACCAGGAGTTTTTTTTAAAAAAACCACCTATCAGCTTCGCACTTCTTCCTTTTGATGCTCTGAAAGCATTACTTTTCAAATGATCTGTGGTAAAGGGCTAGCTTTTGTTCTTTTGTTCCCAGTTCATCACAGATAGATTCTTTTGTAAAACGCAATAGCAATTACTTGAAAACTAAAACAGAAAGACCTACAAAGTAGAAATCCACCTTTAAATGACTGGGTTTCATACATTAGTTGTAACATTACTCAGCGGCATTTCTATAAAAGTTTCTAATGTCCTACAATCCATTATGCCACAGACTGAAAATAATGTGAGGTTCTGCCGCAGCCCATGTGGAGAAGCAGAGCACTAAAAGCAAAAGTTGAGAGACCTTTGGTTTGGTCCTGAACAGACAACAATTCCCTTATGGGCTATAGCTAGGCTAGAGACACCTGTAGTGAGCTAATTCCCTGTGCAAATCTTCTACCACCTTTAGGAAACCTGGGAACTTGCATAGGCAAAGACAAGAACTGCTGATAGGTTCACCATGTCCTCTTTGTCCCTTTAATTGTAACTGATTTCTTCTTCAGTAATGCTTCATTCTCCCCTTTCCTTTCATCCCCCACTCTTTTATTTTCTTTCTATTTTGGAAGTATTTTCAGGCAGTTAAGAAACCAAGACCTGCTAGGATGGTGACACATGCCAGCCATCCCAACTATACAACATGCTGAAGCAAGAGTATTGCAAGTTTGAAGTCAACCTGAGCAATCTCATGAGATCCTGTCTCAAAAAAGTTATCAAAAACTCGGGTGTAGCAGTGCAGCCTGTAATCCCAGCATTTGGAAGAATGAGGCTGGAGGATCCCGAGTTCAACACTAACCTGGGCAACTTAGTGGCTTAACAGAACTCTGTCTCAAAATTTAACAAAAAGATAAAAAAGAACTGAAAATGTAGTTCAACACGAAGGCTCTGGGTTCAATCACCAGTACTGGGGTGGGGGTGGGGGCCAAGAGGAGACTGAGATTTTGGAGAAGGACAGAACTGGCTTTGAATTGTGATGCTGCCATCTTCTGACTCTGAAAAAACAGGCCAGTAACTCAATTTTGCTAAGTCAGAATTCTCCAAGTTTTTTTTTGTAAAATGTGCAATAGTATTATCATCTATTCAGCATGAAAGTGATTTTAAAATTAGTTAAAATGGTGTTATAGGTGCTCGTGAAATGTTGCTCACCTCCTTGAATTCTTCTATTCACAATACTTTTTACACATTTAAGAGACAGAGCTGCACTGCTATTGCATGTTTCAGCAGTGATGCTTGCAGTGTACAAACATGACGTTTCTCAGAAAATTAATCAAATAAAATCTATCAGTCAACCAACATCCAGACAAATAAGCAATATCCCTACAACTTGTCTCCTGTCTTCGGTCATGTAATATCTACCACAGTGGTCTAAACTGGAATCCCAGGAGGCAAGATCATGCTTCCACCTAATTCCAACTGTCACAACTGTGTAAAATTATTCCTCTAAAACAGTTCTCATATTCATTTACTCACTATAACTCCCTAGCCACTGCAACAATGCTGTTGAAATAAATTCACCTATATCTTTTCTCAAATCCCTGCAAGCAACCATCTTCAACATTCTCAACAAAAGGCTCTTTCTGAAATATAAGCCAACTAGGAATCTTCTAAGACAGTCTCTTGCTTGGAAACTTCCTCAGAGGTCCACTCACAGTGATGTATGGAGAAAAGTTCAGAAGACTAACATTTGAATACATAAAGCCATCACCATGCTTAAATAACTAAACTCTTTCCAACTTGGTTAGCAAATATAACTGCTCTATGCTCAGCCTATATAGACTATGTTCAAGTCCTCTCACCAGGTCCTGCCGACAACCAACACCTAAATGGCTAAGTTCAGATAGAGCAGAGGATAGGAGGCTTCTCAGCTGCCAACAGAACTGTGCTGGCAAGGTAGCACCGCAGCCTTACGCATGGATATATTTGTGAAAGTTGCTACTGTGTAGAAATCCTTTCCCATCCTTTTCACTGTGTTTTGGATAAATACTACTCTAAAGCCGGAGAAATGAGGTAATAACACAAGTTGATTAGAACAAGAAGCAGATTATTTGAAGGTAAATTCAAGGTTGCCATTCTCCAAATTCTGAAGGGCACAGATTTACCAGATAACAACATTATAATACATAGAATGTTCTCTGATCATGGGAATAATGACATTCCTCATTTAATAACCAAGTTCAGTTCTTGTGACTAGATCATCAATTGGGTTGTTTGTTAAATTAGGAATTTTATTTGGTACATACATTACAATATTCGGAACAAAGAAATGGTTAAAGGAAACTTCAACTCGATGACTTTAGTTTTATGTGCATAACTGTTACATGAAGCACTGTAATGTAAAAAACATAAAACTACAGTACTGTACTGTACCAATCAGAAAAATTACAGTACTGTACAAATAAGATGTACTGCCCACAAAACCATTGAGGTTCTATAAGCAACATGTACAAAACTGAGATAGGTCACAAGTCCAAACACTGTGCCCCAGTTGTTAAGTCATAACAGTCCTTAAATAGGTAGATTGTTTCCGCTATCATCAGCTCATATTCCATTTTGCGTACTTTCTTTTTTTTTTTAATTTATTTTTTTTTATCAGTACCAGGGATCGAACTCACGACTGCCTGCTTGCAAGGCAGGCGCTTATGCCGCTGAGCTAAATCCCCAGCCCCTCATTTTGCGTACTTACACACATTAATCATTGTAGTTCTATGGTAGAGAAAATTGATCATTATATAGCCTATCTCCTAGATTAGTATCACTTTTAAAAGGAGATGATCATTTTATGTTTAAACACAGAATACTATAATTTTGAAAAGCAAGTCTATTTCAAAGATTTTTTCACTGTAATTTAGTATGAAATATATTACTAAGCCTTCTCAGTGATCCATTTAATTTCAAAATTACTTAATATAACAAATTCCCACTATACAAAAATATTTAGAATCGAACTTGACCTCAATCAATTAACAAATCCATTAGCATTTAATTGTCAATGTACATTTAAATGAGCTTTTATATGATCACTAGACTTTTGCAGAAATGCTAGTTTTCTATTTTTTTCTAATGATAGTAGTTCCCCTCAACTGAATTTTATTTCCATGCATCAACTGCATATTAATCTTGAACATATGTATGAGACTAGATGTAATTAAGCAGACTATTTTCCAAATGTGCTAGTATTTTTCCTTTTATTTTATGGACAAACTTAAATTTTTATTTTTATATATCCATTGCATATTTCACTTGTGATATAGACAATAAGCTGTCCTGTATGAAAGGAGGAGACTTAAACACAGGGATCCTAAACTAGTCTAGACCTGGAGATGAATATAAATCCTAAAAGCTTTTTGGTAATAGAGACCATTATAGGATGGAAAAAGGCCAAGCTGTACATTTAAGTCTGGTCCATTTTTGAGATATGTATATTATTATAGCTGACTCTGCTTTCACTTCAATCTCTTCTTGCCAAAACTATTTCTAACTTATGCTTGTAATATTTTCTTCTCTTGCTGAACTTACTGACTTCTTCTATGTCATCCATTCTAAGTGTGATGCACCTCTTTATTCTTCCTTGTGACTTTACTTCCTTATAAAGAGGTAGTGTCTACTGGAAAGTTGACATTTGGTCAGATAGGAACACCGTCATATCCATTCTTTAAGAACCGTGCAGATATAAAATAATTCTTTCTTAATCTCCTCATCCTCAAAATACACATTTCTAAAATTTCCTACTTTTTGGAATAACCATATTATTGAATTCACATACTTCCAGTTACTCAATGTCTTGCCATTTTTAGAAATAAAAACTTAGTTATTAACCAGTTGGAACTCATGTGTTTCATATCTAATGCTTTACGTTTTACTAAAGTATGCCTCTAATATAACATTTAGATTTTTCTATTTTAGAAAAAAATACAAGCTCTTCGGGAATATCTACAACTAATTTTCATCTAAAATAGCTATCATTTAATGATTAGTTTCTTGAGAAAATGGAGGATAAAAGAGAATTAAACAAATAACAAGCAGCTCTTAATTTTATTACAAAACCAAAATGACAATTGATTTTTTTCAATCTTTTGAAATCAAAAGTATCTTAATGCATTTGAAACTCATTACTTATCCAGCGCATTACATGAGAAAATAGAAACAATTAAAATTATTTATGTTTAGTGGAAATGCCATGACTCTAACTTCATACACTGCCCGCCCCACACCGTCCTCATTTCAATTTGGGATGTGGACTAGCTTCCCCAGATGAGGTGTGAAAGAATTGTCTTCCCTCAGATGTGAAAAAGCTAAACTAAAATCATGACAGTAGAAATATTTCCATGCCTCTCTATCTCTCTGTCACCCGAAACAGCACTGATCTTCAAAAGTAAATTGTGATTGTTGTTAGGAAGATTCCTAAACACTACCAAAAAAACTCTGGTTCATTAGATCTAGGACTAGACCCTGGAATCTGCATGTTTAATCAAGCATTTGAAGTGATTCTGAGCTGAAGTACAAAGATTATTAATTTCTTCAACTCCTTTCCACATGTATCCTTCTTCTGATTACTAAGTTGTTATAACACTGGATAATGTCTTAGAATGTATTTATAAGGGAAACATATAAGATTATTAAGTACAATTTAAGAAAATGTGCTAAAAACTAATTGAGGAGGGTAGGACAAATTTGTGAAATGTAAAAATTCACTTGACAAAAGTTTCTGGAACACTCTTTAATTATCAAGCAATTTGCATGGTGCTTGACAAATAAAAATGCAAAACAATATCTTTATTGTCCAAGAAATTCAGAGTTTTAACAAATACTAAGCTAAAATGGATAAATCAAAACGTGATATTGTTAACTATAACAAAACTATAGACCAAAAATGTGGTCCACTATAAAGAAGATGGAAAAATTGCACTTTTTCAAACTCCATCTCTGTGGGTTCTCTTGCCCAGAGTGCCAGGAATTATAAAAGATTCCATCAGCATCCCTTTATATCAATACAGCAGTGAATATCTTTTCCTTTAGCCCATGTTGACCCATGGTCCTCAATTCCAGATTCTTAGCTCTCTTAGGTGACTTAGCCAGCTCTTATTCATGTACATAAAGCTCTAGCACAATCAAATACAGGGTAAAAGAAGGATCTCCTTAGCAAATGACATTTTAAATTCCCAGGAAAATTGTATTTTTCAAATTTCCAACTGTGCAGATTTACCAGGGTTAGAATTCTTAGCCTTTTGATAACCCTAATTGTGTAATACAGCCCATATATTTAATCACTTGATTACTATATAAAAAGAACAAGTTCTTTAAATTTTACTATCAAGTATAGAAATTTTGTCTATTTGATACATTTTAATCAAATTCCCATAAAGTCTTATTTTGGCAAGATAGTAAAATATCTTATACTGGGAGAGAATCTCCCTGCCCAGACTGGGTAACTTAATAACAGTGACTGAGATCCTGTCTGAAGAAAAAAAATGTTGAAAATGTAAGTTGGGGTAAAGGCCCTAGGTTCATTCCACAGTACACTCCCCCCCTGCCAAAAAAATAAATAAATAAAAAGTTCTTAGTGTTATTTGGGATATAATAATATTGGCCAAGTTCACTAAATGTAAATTTCACTGAAGCCAAAAAGAAATGAGAAAAAATGGCACGTCGTTATCTGTTTTTGTTAAGGTATAAGATATTAAAAGCAAAGATCCTTAACTATAAACTGCTGGTAGTTGACTTGTACCTTCAGTACTTAGATAGATTCAAATGTACTGCACATCCCAAATCATTTCCTTATTTAACAAGTGTTTGTTAACTATCGACCCTATGCAAAGTTGTATGCAATGTGCTAAAGGCATAATGATAACCAAAATATGGGTGGAGTATATGCTCCCATGTAATTTGTAGTCTGGTAGAGTGGAAGACCTTAGCAAACAAACTGAAAATTACAAATGGGGCCAAATGCGAGGTATAGTACACTATAAACATAAAAGGATTTGACCTGTGTAGAAAGGTTCCTGAAGTTCTTTCCGAGATGGATCAAGAAAGACAAGAAGGAAATAATTAGGTAAACTAAAGAGCAGCTCATGCCTCCGGTAAAGGTGTTGTGGAGGTGTTCTCTAACAGGAATGGAGAAAACAAGAAAACAGATGGGACTGGAATTCTGGGAGGGGCAAGAATCTTCACGAGGTCTGAACAACTAGGGTAGGCACTGAGCCTATATATAAAAGTGAAAAAGAAGAATGGCTTCTGGGTCTTGTTTTTCCTCAGACGGATCCAGATTCCTACTAAATTGCACATTCAATAGGTGCAGCAGGCCCAGAGGCAGCACACAAGCAGAGCAGCAGAGTCGGGACAGTGAAGTAGAAAAGGCCCCTGCCGGGGTGGGTAAAGTCTGAGTTGGATGTTGAAGGATGAGTATGGCAAGGGAGGAAATGAAAAGCAGCAGCATGTATCTGAGCAAAACCGTAGAAAATAGTGGGTGTTTAGAAACAGCGGGGTACCTAATCAGCTGGACTTGTTTATTATTTTACAATTTTCTTTTCTAAATTCTTATGCTCTTTTCTGTGGAGTTTTAAAAGTCCTAATTTCATGCTGTAGCTATCTGTTTATTTAAAAAGAAATAATATACCTTTTACATGGTCTAACATCATAGTAAGCTTACCTCTGGGTTTATTTTCAACTGGTCTTTGTTTGTATTTTGGTTTTTAGTCAACACTTTCTAAAAATATTCATCAGTCAATGGGCCTACAGAGGCATTTCATCCCAAAGAAATTCACTGAATTATGAAACTGTGTTTTCCTTTTATTTCCTTTTGAATACAATACATGCATGCACCTTTGATGTTCAGGCAGAATATTTAAGTTCTATTTAGTCACCTCCTCCATGCAGGGCTAATTGAGTGTGTGCATCCTGCAAGCAACACTTGTCACAAATGAAGCAAATACGGTGTTAACCTGCTGCTCGTTTGCCGATGCCCCTCCAACATTTTGTTTTCGAATGAAATGTGCCTAGAATTTTTTTTTTGAGATAGGGTCTTACCATGCAGTTTAAACTGGTCTTCAACTCACTACACAGCCCAAGTTGGCCTTTAACTCACAATGATGCTCTTGCCTCAGTCTCCCAAGTGCTAGGATTACAGCCATGTACCGCTATACCAGGCCACAATATATGTTTTAATAAAGAGAAATATATGTTTTAAATGAACCACTACCATTGCAAATGATTGAGACTAGTTTCGCATTGTTTTGGCTGATGAGAACATCAAAGCTTTATTTTTTAATGATAAGAGATACAGGATCAACACATGGTTATATGCTTTGTAGGTGACATTCTGGGATCAGTTTGTCACCATTTTGCTTTTTCTTTTATAATCCTCATTTTATTTTATAATATGATGCTCTATCGTACTTCTGTAGTAAGTGTTTTCAGCACTTGAATTTTTCTTACAGGAAATATGGTTACCCGGTTTCATTAGCTCTTCCCTTTCAAGAATTTCTTATATAAGAGTGTATGTCTGGTTAATTTATCTGGCTTCATTTCATGTAGACCAAGGTCATGAGTTTCATTTTTTTGGAGGCAGTACAATGTTTTAAACGGAAACTAAATTTGGTCCCAAACAGACCTGATTTTCAATCTTGACTCCTCCAACCAACCCCCACCTCTTTCCCAGGTCAAAAGAAAAAGAGCTCCCTATTTTATCCTGACCCACAATTCATCCTCACAGTTTTATTCTAAAATCTACTGCTTATACAGTTCTAGAAATCCAAGATTTAGCTATGCATTCACTTTTATTTTCTTCAATATCGGATAAAGACTTGAACAAATTTTTTCCTTGATTTTTATGCACCTCTGTTGCCCCGTCTTTAATTAGAGAAATTGTAAAAGCCTCCCACAATGCCCTTGTGACATCTAAATCCTGTATGTCAAGCACTAAATGCAGTGTTTGGCCCCCATTAGCTGCAGAAGAAATATTAACACTTCGTTTCTCTGTGTTCTGTGTTTCCTATGTATCTGTGGGTCAGGTAGATTGTTAAAATCAATTTGGTTTGCAAATAGAAATACTTGGCAAAACTTTGTTATTGTGTGCAAACTCTGCATCAGGTGACAAACGTGAACACAGCCATTTTTCCCACACAAACACAAATGTGGCCATCTTTTCCAAAATCATAGAACAGATTAAGTTCATGAATGGAGACACCACTGTATTTGAAAATATTTATGTATATATAAGAATAAATATTTACTTTGGTCCATGAGTTTTATATAAATAAAATAAAAATTGCTGGAGGCTTTTTTTACTCAATCTAGTTTATAAATGGGGATAATAACCCCTACATTAGAGATGTATTGCTAAAAATAAATAGGTTAATAAATGTAAAAAATATGTGGGGCTGGGGATTTAGCTCAGCAGCATACGCACCTGCCTTGCAAGCACACAGTCCTGAGTTTGAACCTTGGTACCAGGGGGAAAAAAAGTAAAGAATATGGTACAGTATGTTGCACAAAATTAAATCCTCAGTAACAGGTAAATATCATTTTTAAAGGATCTTGAGTTTATTTTACTGAAGTATACTAAATTATAGTGGTAGAAGTTTTTTAATCAGGAAAATAACATTCATGAGAGAAACAGAAGGTAAAGCAAAGAGAGAGGGAATAATATCCAATTAAACTACAAAGAAGAGGAAGTCTTCGCTCCTGCATCTGCCTCATGCAAACCTAATGACCTAGGAAAAAGTCAGCCTCTGTAAACTTCATCTCTTCTCCTTAACTGGAAACTGCATTTGCGCAAACCTGACACAACAATCTCTTAATATGACCATAGTCGTAAACGTGATCTGTGCATTATGTAACGCTTTCCAAATGCAGATTCCCTTGAATTTTGGGGAGAAAACTGCTTATAATGTGGTTAACACTTCAGTTTCCTACCAAAAGAGTTTGCATTGAATGCTGTGAGGATGATCAAAATGTCATTCCTGGGACGTTTAACCACACTAAAAGATAGGTCTTTCCATAGTGTCCAGCATAGGTCCAGGCATAGAAAGGTGGACAAGTGGAATGTTTAACAGGTTGCTGCTGTCACCTTCCCTTACCTTTTACACATCTATTCAATCCTAAGTCATACAGAGATCATCATGGTACTTGAGAAATTTTAGAACACTGTCGTACATATACATGCATGCACACACACACACACACACACATGCACTAATCTATAGTATAAGACGTTGCTGATTCCTTTATGGCAAAATAGAGCATACAAAGAACGCTCTCAAGAAAGACTGTGGAGATAAAGGCTTCTCCAATCTGTTTATGAATACTATATTACACCATGCTGAAAAAAATCTATACAGATCAAGCCGCCTTGAGCTGACCTAAAATACAAATACAAAAAGTCGTGTGAAAAGAGTGGGTTATCACAAGCTTAAAAAATGGCTTTATCTGTGTTTATTGTCCTCTTTTGCTAAACGTGACAATTCTTCCATATTCAGGAATAATTTATGAAGTTGGTATTCTATCTGGAACAAAAACTCATTCCAGCAACACTTAACTTAAAATCTAGTCGTCCTCATGAACGACTGAACACCAGATTTAGCTAGTCCCATGAGTTGTAGTATTTCCTTCCATTTTCTCTTTTCCCTCTACTGAAAAAAAAGCATACCACAGTTATGCAGCTATTCGTTACTGACATGTAAATGCTGTCACTTCCTTGGTCAAAAATATACTTTCATGTGTACCTGCTCCCCACATAATACAGTGTGAGTCTATCCTTAAGGGTTGATCAGATGAATCTCCCTTTTGCAGCAAGGTGGTTGCACCCTCCTTCACCTTCAGAATTGTTTTTGAGGTGCAACATAATTATCACATCATCAAAAACCACTTTGAAGAATACAACAGTATTTGGCTTTTAAATCAGACTTACTAAAGGAACTGCATTGTGCCATAATAATAAAATGCTAATTTATTATATCAATCCCATGAGGAAGTACACACACAGAGAGGCTTGGTTGCTTTCCAATATAAGGCATTCAATTAGATCCACCCTCTCTTTGTTTTTTGCAATGAAGATGTTTACAAATGTTGGGCATACTATTCTTCAGTGCACTATCTGTGTGTGATGGGATTTGAAAAGAAAAGGAATTCTGTTCCTGACCATGAGGGTTTCACAATGTGGATGGGAAAATAGAATGCTGTGTGCAATCACATAGTAGTCTTCCAGGTTCTGTCCCTTAACTACTGACCTCAGAAGCTGTCATATCTGGGAAGCTGTGATTGCCTGGATTTAAGGCCCAGAGATGGAATTAAAATCAAGGCTTCAGAAGCTGCAAGCACTGCCCCATTAATAAACTATTTAAAGCCTTAAAATGGAACAACTCTAAATATACTTTTGGTCAGACATAGGCACTCAAGTTACAAATCATTTGATAGCTCATGCACTACAAGTAAGTGTTTAGAAATGCTCTTCTCTAAGGATTTTAAAGACTATACTAAAGAAAAACCTTTCCGGGATGCACTTAAGGTACAAATGCTGTCCAGAATGAACACAAGATATTACATGGCACCTTAAGCCCCCTTATAACCCGACAACTGTACCATGTTAAAATAGATTGTAGGGGACCCATGGTATTTCATGTTACTCTATTAAAGTATGATATAGAAAAGAAAAACAAAACAAAATAATAAATACTAAAAAACAGTTGGAATGAAGGTGAGGGCAGATGGAAAAGGATGGATTAATTAGATGGTGTATGTTCTCAAATATGAAAGATCTTCATAACCAAATTTAAATAATATTTCATAACATAGTAGAAAGTGTCCTCACTGGGTTCAGTTTGCTTTCCATAGAATCTCATACAGCTAGCCAATATAGTTCCACAAAGGCTAACATAAATCATGTGGTTTTTGTATAGAAAGGGATATTAGTGATAATGGAGGTCAAGAATTAGCAAGTGTTCCCAGCATGGGGCCAAAGAGTAGACACTATAGGCTTTGTATTTACTGAGGCAAATACTCAGCTCTACTGTTGAAGTTCCACAGACAACAGAAAGCAGTCAGAGATAACACATGATTAGGTGGGTGTGACTCCCCTCTGATTATGCATTGTTCATGGACAATGTAGTTGGAGTCTTGTGTAATTTTCATGCATCATAAAATAGTGATTTCAGTTTTTAAAGCATTTAAAAAGATCAAAATATCAAAACTATTCTCTGCTCGCACACCATACAAAAACAAGAGGTGAATTTTTTTGAGTATAGTGGTTTTAAAACACATTTTTCTAGCATACTCCTTTCTTCAAACACAATTATACTCATAGGACAACTGGAAACTACCTTTTTCCTAGGAGCTTGTTATCTTCTATTGAAATTATACAGAGAAAATCAGAACAAGATTACACTGCCTTTGGGTCACATACAGGGGCTATTTGTTATTCCCAAAGGGCTGCTCAGACCTACCTCCTGATCTCACCCAAGGAAATGTTTCTCAGAGCACAGTTCAGAAAGCATAACTATAAGGAAAGCCACTCAATGTCCTCCTGAAGATTTGAGGCACACGAAGATGATGAAACAACTGTTCGTGGGCATGTGAATCATGTGAAGTGGACAAGCTCCAAAGTAACATGTCCCTCACATGCCCTCAGTTGTATTTCCTGGGACACACCAATCCAATGTTTTAGAGTAAACCTCAGTTAGTTATGTGTAATGGTCAGGCAGAAAAAAATGTAGTTTGGGTATCTAATAGAAAATCCTTCTCTCATCACACTTCAGTTATACACAGAAGATTTGTGACTGAGATTGGAGAGCATTCCCCACTAAGAAGACACTAAACTAAACTTTCCCTTTACTAAGTGCTTTTTGGTAGCACAGAGCACATTATGTGCAGCCGCTAGAGAAAGCTCACTACTGTCAGTGTGGACCTGCCTCCCTCCATGCTTCCTCAGTTAGCCTAGAGTGACTTAATACCAGATAACCTCCAGCAAGTGTCGTTCTGCTTCCTATGGTGGCTTCTTTGACATTAGGGTTAAAGCAGCTTAATATAACAGTGCCCAAAATACATCATAAATAATTGTAGTGTCATAGTTCCTGAGATATAATTATTCTCATACCAAAAAAGAGAAAATTCCCTGATCAAATGCATGCACACTTTATTCCTCCATTGGAAATTCACAATGCACATTAGCAGATTAAAGGATCTGAGAAGACTTAGAGGAAAGAATTCTACTTAACTTTCTAAACCAGCATTTCCTCTAATTCATTTAAAAATGGAATTGGTTTTATTATACTTTTGTTCTTTATTTTGTTTTATTTTTCTAGGTCTATGACTTCAATGAAGAGTTAAGGACAGATTTTATTGTCAAACTTGTTTGTGATACTTGAAAGTTTATTAATTTCCTCAAAAACTATTCACTGCATGCTCATTATGTGCCAAGCACAGATCCAGGCCCTTAGAATACTGTGGTAAACAAGACACAGAGATTTTCTCTCTGCCCTCATAAAGTGGGTACTCTTGTTAACAGGACCCAGTCAACAGGTAAATAAATGAATTCATCAATTCTACAATGATTTATTGAATATCTACTTTTTTCCAGGTGTTGTTTACCCCAAGCTCTCAAGAATTACGCAAATATGACTTATGCAGTAAGTGAGTGATAACGCTCATCCTTCTTAAGCTCTTATGTGCCAGGCACAATTCTATATGCTGCATATGATGAGAAGCAAAATCATCTACCTCTGTATTCAACTTGGACATTGAGTTTCTTAAGCTTATCTATCTACCATAATGTGACTTTGTTATTCTATCATCATTATTACTTTTTGCTGACTCTTGGCAAGGCAAATGCTTTACTTTTTATTAGGGACCTCCCAAAAAAGTTAAAAAAAAAAAAACTACCATCTCTCCAATAGAGTAAAAATAGTGTGGCATTTCTAAGGTTATTTGAAACCTTCTCTCAATATCCTGGATTTACTGCTTTCACCAAAATTGTATCCAATTTCTTACCAAAGCATAATAAAGTCCCCTTGTAGAAAACCTTAAACCAAACTTTCAATCTCAAATTCTGATGTGCCTCCTTCCACCAGAGATACTCCAAAGTCCTGATGAGGTTTTGATTTTTCTTGCCACAATTACCCTACCAATGGATTGTGTGGCTGATTCTTAGCTTTCTGTAATCAGTATTCTACAAGCTAAACTTGTTCATGGAGCATGGTGTCCTTATGAGAGGGCGCATAATCATTGTTCTTTTTTATGAGAGGGAAAATTGAGGCACAGACAGTTAAAGTTACATGCCCAAAATCTTTCAGCTAATAAGTAGCAGAACACCTTAGGGAAGCCAAGTTATCCCCTTGAAGAGGTCATGATTTTACAAGTGAAGTGATGTTGAAATCACAAACTGAGTTGGATGGCTAATACGGGAAAATCTTCTCAGAGGACATTGTATTTGAGGGAGAAGTGAATGATAGGGAAGAAAGACATTCCAGGAAGAGGCAATCAACAAGTACAGAAACGAGACTGGCTTATCCAAGAAAGAAAAAAAAATAGGAACACAGAAAATACAAAGGATAGTAGAATGAGCTCAAGTACTGATATAAAGGACAGTTTATCTAGGCACTCCCAATCTGTGTTTGGATTTTACCATGCTTAAAGCAGGAAGTTTTCCCGTGGATTAGGAGCAGAGATGTGAAGAATTATTTCAAATTTATAATGCTTGTGAAACATAATAGTTTCTCCTCATAACACTGCAAACAGACACACTTTTTGTCTTTCTGTTAAACAAAACTTATTCTAAGCAGAAGTGACCTTGAACTTTGTTCCAAAAAACACTTGCTCCTAAAACATTACCATGATAAGACTCATCATTGGCTTATAGTGCCCCAAATCCAAAGCTAGTAATTCAAATGTTCCCAACAATCAAATCCATGTAAAACATCTGTCCAATCTCAGCCAATCCATATCTACTCAAAGCCCCCTTAAAATTACCCTAAAAGATAATACTCTTCCAATCTTCCCATTTTTGACATCTTCTTCAGATCATGTGGAGTTTTTTCCCCCTTGAGAGCATAACCTTCAAAACCAAGTTTGTGTGATCAACGAACTGTGTACACAATAGACAAAAGGACAGAGAAGTGAACCAAAAGCAGCAAGGAAACTACTATAGGAAATCTTCAGAGATGTGGGGTAGACTAATGTGGGAGCAAGAAGTGAAAAGAGAAGTGTTTCCACTCAGAATATATTTTGCTATTAAAATCCCAGAAACTTATATAACTATAAGGATGTAGAAGTTTAGGGAGTGAGAAGAATAGAAGAATGACATCTATGGCATTGTTTACTTTTATTTTTGAAACCAATATTTTTTAAATCTAGACACCCATGATAATGATAGTTTCACATACTAAGTGGAGAATCTGAAAGAGGTCTGTTAATTCTAAGAATGGAGGGATAAACAAAAATTACTTTTTAGACCTGTTAAACTTGAAAGGTCAGTTAACTATCAATTGGAACTATTGAACAGGCATTTGGAATTATACTGTTATGGAGATAGCACAGTCACTCAGTTTAGAATTCAGCCAACCTGGGTATTTTTCAAGGGTACCAGGGAACTAAAAGATACAAGAAGCTAGAGATAAATTTGCAAGGGCCATGTAAAGGCAGCTAAATGTTATTTTTATGTTTGAGCAAATGTTATCTTTGGGATATGAAATGGAAAGATCTGAGAATAAAAATTATGGAACGAAAAGAGTAACAGTTGGGAATACATACAGTGCTGGTGACAAATTGAAATTGCTACTAAGAAGTGCTCTAAAAGTATTACTTGTAGGATTTTCTCTTTATATCCATCTGACTTGTTTCTGTCACACAGAGGAGAAAATCACCAATTTATTGCTTGCAATGAGCACATGTATATTCACAATTGCTACACTGCTCTGCTCTTTAGAAAGATAAAATGTATGACATTCCATTCAGTCAATCTACAACTGAAGTTATTTTTGAAATAAGCTTTTTGCTATGATTGTGCTATCATCTGGAGTTAATGAAACTGTAACTAATATTAGTAATAAAACAATGCAGTGCCGACGATATAGCTCAGTGGCACAGTGCCTGCCTGGCAAGTGCAAGGCCATGAGTTCAATTCCTGGTACCAAAAAATAGAATAAAATAATGCAAATGAACTAATATGTTTAGAAATAACTTACATTTAGCATTTTCACTCATATTACTTTTGGCTAGGTGAAATTTCTTTAAAAATCATTGCTATGATAATTTAAGTACAATATATACAGATTATGTAGATTTGTGAAAGCCATTTTGAGAGATTCAATGTTTTACAAAGTCTTACAAAGACTTAATTAATGAAAATTGCAGAATATACCTTACAAACACCAGTGAGAAGGGTAATCAATGATTTTACAAATAATGTAGCTGTCATAATTTTAAGCCATAGTGCTTAAACCCAGGATTTAAGAACTACAAAGAAAAAATAGAACATTAATTTACCTAGAACATTCACAAGCCCATTCCTTTCTCTGATTTCCAAAGTTCTGTAATGTTTTTCCTAAATTACACTTCCTGCTTCCAGTTTCTTCTTGCAGTAAAGTATCATGCACATGGTGACTGGGTGTAAATTTCCCCAAATTAATATGTTCATTGTACATCTCTTTCAGGCTTCAAGGGCTCCTCACTACCTATATAGCATAAAATCTAAAATATAAGCTGCTACTCAAGGCACTCAGTTATCCAGGTGGCCCACTCACTCTTTCTCCTTCTATTACATCCAAGTTCATCTCTGTAATTATCTCTGAATAGACCTTCCCATTTCTACCACCCATATTACTCACAATTTTTCCCCCCAAAAGGTGTCACCATCCTCTGAAACAAAGTCTTTGCCATCCTTTTCAACTTGTAACAGCCCCTTTTTGCTTTCAACTTTTAATTACTACATAACCAATCCATCTTATATTTTATGGATGAATATGAAAATGAAGAAGCATAAATTATGCTTAATTAAACCTCGACCCTCAAAACTGCTATCAACATTCTACTGTTGTAACTTGTTCTCCTCCGAATAAAAATGTGAGCTGTTAAAGGGCAAAAACCTTACTGATTTTTAATGCAAACTTATGTTGTAGCTTGAAATTAGCAAGATTCCAAGGATGGTCTTCTTTGGAACTTTCCACAAGTTTTTCTATTTTATTTTTCGGTTTAAGAAAATCAAGATGAGCATCAAAGTAAAATGAAGTTCATTAGTGGGGATTATGCAGGCAGACAAGCCTCTGCTCTCACTGCTTCTCATCTGGGAAACTCAGTCAATTACAGTCAATTAAGAGACATGTCAGGTGAGTCAGGGACATTGGGTGGGGTGCCCATCAACAGGCATGGCAAAGCTAGAGGCCTCAAGTAGTATCCACTTCTAATTTCTGGGGTACTTCAGGGACAAATTTTTCATCTCCCTTCCAGAATCAGTTGAATTGAAAAGAAAATCAAAGAGATCATGAGAGTATTTCTATGCAAGAAAGGGTGTTGACAAGATGGTGAAGAGCACAATGACAAGAAAGGATCTGACAAATTCCTTGGCAAAAATTGAAGAGATGGAACTTCAAACACATATAGCTGTGAATTAGCAAGAAACTTAAGTATTGCTGTCTTGCATAGATCTGCAAGCCAGAAAAGCATAATGTAAACAAAGCAATTAGCAGAAAAAATATTTTTGAATAAGAAAATATGATATCTTTTCCTTTCCTCCATGGGAAATAGGAGCTTTCCTGACATGAATAGCCATAAGCTACTTTGACCCCTTCGACGATAGAGCACAGATCTCTGCAGACTCCATTCTGGAGACTTGAGAATGGCTGTCAGGATTTTGTTTGGGTGAAAATGTGTTTGTAAGCTCTGAAGCAGAGCTGAATTATTTGGCACAACACAGAAAATTTTAGAAGCTATGTGGGAAAGAGATAAAGAGAAATGAGACAGCTGGAAGTTGAAGAGAAGGATTTAGGAAAGGAAAGCAGGCAGATATAAAGAAAATTTTAATTTTCTTTTTATCAAGTGGTGTGTGATGTAAATCCTTCTCTTGATCTCATTTCCAAATATTCAGTAACATCAGTCTTACTGATTTTCTTTCTCTTCGCTACTTTTAATTAAGTTTCCCTAGGTGGGAGCAAGAAAGTACTTAGCAAATCCTCAGGGGCGTGCTACGTTTAGAATAAAGAATGGTAGTGTAACCAGCCTCAAAGGATTCTCCCATCCAACTACTAACCAGGGCCCACCTGGCTTAGCTTGCTGAGATTGGGCGTGTTCAGGGTGGTATGGCCATAGACTCAAATGATTCACAATGATCTTCATTTCCTGGTTTCCATGTATTTCTAAATCTTCTCATCCATGGAGTAGGGTTGATTTTATAACTAACAGGGTATTGTAGACATGATGGCATGCGATTCCAAAGCAAAGTCACAAAAATACACTGGCTTTCCACTCACACTGTCTTGAACCACTTATTCTAGGAGAAACCAATTTCCATTTTGTAAGGATACTCAAGCAGTCCCACAGTGAGGCAAAACAATGTGGCTTGCTACCAGTAGCAAAAATAATTTGACAATGATTTGAGTGAGTCGCCTTAATCGGAATGCCTCTGGTTCCAGTCAAGCCTTCAGAAGACTGCAATTCTAGCCAACATCTTGATAGCAGCCTCGTGTGACACACCAAGATGGACCCACCTAGGTAAACTTCTCCTGTAGACCCAATTTACATAAACAAAAGATAAGTGCTTGTTGAGTTTTGAATTAATCTGCTATATATTTATAGGTCACTAATACCAGTAGATTTCTATCATTGCACTGATCCCATTTCTGCACATAATCATTCAAATTTAGTTTACTGGAATGAATGAGAGTTTTACATTTACATTCAGTTCCACCATCCAGATCTAGGTGCAAAATTTATAAACGTTTCTGTGATAATTCATTGCTGTGTCAATTGGGGTAAGAAATGCCCAGCTAAGTGGCTTAGCATTGTCATGGATGTGACTGAGTAATGGCTTTACTGAAGAAGGAAGGCCCATCCTGGAACTAGCCAATAGAATTACAGCATGAGTGGAATAAAAAAGGGGAAAGAAAAAAGGAAGCTAGCTTCTGTTTCTTTGGAGGAGCTCTGGTCTTTACCATCACTTTTGGATGTGTGTCTCCAGGCTTCCAACGCAGGCTCTTCAGTTTTCCAGCACAGATGCTTCAACCTTCTGATGTGAACAGGCCGGAAGCCATCTCGTGCGTCTGTCTGGTTTTAAACTTACTTTCTTAGTCTAAACTGGCTAGTGACCTGTGTGATAATCATACGACCTATGTGGCTGTGTAACAACTTGTGTGATAACTGTATGGTGTGATAACCATATGGCCCGCGTGCCAAACTTACTCTGTGTACTTCTTTTGAGAAACTTATGAAACACACGTTTTCTAAAAACTATGTTGTTACCATAAAAAAAAAAACATTTTTTAACCACTATAGGATTAACATATGTTGTTTGTACCAAACTCCCGATGGCATAAAAGATGGACCCTCTGGCTGCTGTTTGGCTCAGTATGAAGCTGCCTCTCGAGCTCCGAAACTGTCTATGACCATCACTCTCTGCCCAGCTGGAACACGCAGTTCGGTTTCCAGGCTGTACGGGTCTCCAGATAGCTGTGAGCTCCGGGGCTGCCCCACACCACCTTGCTCGCATGGTGCGTTGGCCTAGTGGAAGAAAGAACCTGCGCCACTGGGGCTGCATCCAGCTTTAAGTTTACGCTGTGGGTGAGCTTCCCTTTTTCTTGCTGTGAATGTGATAAATGTTGAGCAAACCACTGCATATGGGAAATTGCTTGGCTCTTTGGACATTGGTTTGCAGACACGCTGGACTCCTTTTGGCTCCCCCGAGCTCCAGAGTGTCCTAATTCAGAAGGCCTGTGGGCCTGGAGAGTGGCCTCTGTGTCTGCTTTTGTGACAGTCTTTCAAAATAGACCCTTGCGCTTCTTGCTGCAGACTCCAAAAGAACTCTGGAGGGAGCTCCAGGACTTCCACGGTCAAATGGCCCCTTCACATTTCCAGTGAGCAGACAGCCAGCGGTCTTTCTGCATTTTTCCACACCTACCTCTGCAGGCAGCCATTGTGAGCTTACCTTGTAAATTATATACAATGAAATTTGTTACTCTAGTGAACGCGGACTGATACAGTTTCCTAAGCCTAAATTTCTTCACGGCTAAGCCAAACACGGCTTTTAATGGTTAGTAAGATAGCGAAGTATATAAACCATCAAATATATGGCTTAGAACATAGTACATTTTTAATAAATGATGACTACTATGACAATAATTCTTCATATATTTGCATTATCATCTGAAAACCTGCAAGGTAAAATGAAATTTTCACTCACAAAATGCAATATGCAATTAAGGTAGATACTATAATGTTTGGGCACTATGCTCTTGCTAAAGTAATTTACCTTACTGGAAACTGATACTGCTCAGATAGTATTTCTATGTTCCTGATTCATAAAATGTTAGGAGCTATGAAAATTGAATTGAGCACAATTACTGATCTGCTCTGATTTACTTTACTAGTGCTATATTCCACCTAATTATTCTGTGCTTTAACAAGGGCTTACATTTGCAACCTCTGAGGAATGACCTTGGCTATTGCAGACTTTACACCATAACTTAAAACAGAAGTTCCTAAGAGATTTTCAGGGCAGCCTTAGTCCCTGACATTGGCTCTGAATTGCAAAAGATTACAGAGTTCCCATGCCTTGAAACAGGCCAAACTCACATGTGCAATTTATGCTCTGACTTCACCAAAACATCAGGGAGAGTATAGACTTCACCTGAAAAAGAACACTTGCTTACCTTCTTCCCTTTTACTATTCTGCTTCCTCTATCCCTCACTGGTGTTTCTTGGGGTATTTCCTTAATATATTACTCACAGTGGCACCCTTGATTCAAAGTCTCTTTCTGAGAGAGTCCAAGTTAAGACAAAGAAGTTGAGCAGTGGCTGCCATATCATAGATACTTTAATTTTCTGTCTTTAGAAACAAATGTAATAAAAAAGCCAGTGCAACTGTTGATATGATTATTTGGAAATTAGCTTAGAGTATAGGAGTCTTATTTTTTAGATATTCAAAATTACTAGAAATGCCAACCTAGATGAAGGTCAAGTAATTGAATTGGAAATAACATCGGTGAGAGTAATATTGTTTCTAGTTAAATTCAAATTACACACACCAGGGCTAAACTGTGTAATGCAAATAGCATATTCAGTGATAATACAGGGACTAATGAATGACTATATAAGCAATAATGCCTTTTATACAATTCTGAGATTTCTCCTCAGCTGAATTATAAGCTGAATTACTCATTGCTCCCAAGGGGATAATGGGAAGAAGATTAATATGTAATGAGCACTTATTTCATGCCAGCCAACATGGTGAAGTGTTTTATATACTTTCAGTCCTTATATCTGCACTTTTAAGGAAAGGAATCCCACTGTACAGGGAAAAAAATCAAGGATCATGATGTTTATGAAACTGGCTCTGGTTATACAGCCAGTAATAATAGGACAGATTCGAGGCTCTATCTGTGTGCTTACCAAAATCAGACTCTTCCTCGCCATGCTAATCTGATGTCAATAAGAAAAACTGTTGATATAATTAAGTTGTAGCAGCATAACACAAACATCAGTGAGTCTAATTCCTACAGGCCTCCCCTTAGTGTTTATAGGAGATACACATATTGTCTACATTCTTCCCATGTATTTGATATAGATTCAGTACTTAATAACTTAATAATTTATTATTGTACTATAAAGTACATTTATAATACTTTATAAAATATGCTCACATCCAGATCATTCTTATACTTACAAGTAGCATCTAAATATGCTAACTTTTCAGCTGTCATTCAGAATAATATTGTTTTCAAATCCTGTATAGATTATCTAATAGGTCTGAAATGAAACTATGTGAAAAATCAAGCATGTTATTGCATATGTATTTATATTATTAACCAAATTGTTTGCTTTTAAACTCATTAACAGGTATATTCCCATAGCAGTGAATTTACAGTCAGTAGGCTTACAGGGGAAGCTAATAAGAGAGTACATAATATGGGAAGATCAAGATAAGAGAGGTTAGGTTTTTCATTTGAGAGATGAGACATGAAAATGCCCTTGGGAACCCAAGGCAAGTTTGAATTACTTTGATGGAATACTCTGTTCACTTCACTTGACTGCACTGCTTGCTCTGTTCCATTCGCTGACTCACCAAGATTCATTTGATTTCTGCTAAGCCAAATTTCCATCTTTAGCCTATTTCAGACACTTACTTCTAGGTTAGGCATAAAATTTTGCAATGTACACCAAAACTGTCTTAATAGAGGGCAGGGTGTGATTGCACATGCTTGTAAATCTAGCCTAGCTGAGGCAGGAAGATGTCAAGTGGAAGGCCAGCCTGGGCAACCTAGTGATTTCTTGAGATCCTATATAAAAGCATGGGGGTCTGGGAATGTAGCTTAGTGTGACTGCCCTGAGTTCAATCTCAAGCAATCCCACAGACACATACAGATACTTAATGACAAGAAAGGGATGTGGAAGATACAAATCTTCCCCTTCCCCTGGAGGATTTTGACTTAAAAATTATCAAATCATTGACCCGGAATTTTCCTCTTCTCTTGCCTTACAATGTGTTGCTTCCTGCTCTGATTAAATGGAGTAAATATCAATTATGTGCCAAAAATAATATTCCAAGATACATACAAGAAGAACTTTGTCTATTAATTCTTGAACTAGATATTTTCTTAACATTTACATGACTTTAATGCACGTTTTTCAAAACTATGAGTGAGGAGATGAAGACTGAAATTATAACCTGGTAATGAAACCACAAAGTCTTTCAGCATGTGTTTCATAAAATTAATCATCAACCAGATGTGATGACAATATTTGCACAAGCTAATTGTTTGTCTAGGTTCATCATCCGACATTCACAAAAACAGTTCAAGAATACATTTATACAGAAAAATAAGAAGCAAACATGATTTTTTTTCAACAAATAATATACTGATTTTTCAATCAGATAGTCTTATTTCCTGCAAATACTCAATAACTTACTGACTTGACATTTTTGGATGGGATGTTCTAACAAAAAAGAAAGTTCAAACTAATTTCAAGCAGGCTATGAATATGTTATGGAAGACATAAAATGGTGCACACGTACTTCTTGTGCACCGCTTCATGCAGACAGCATATTTTTTCTTGCATACTTGACTATGATAAGCAGTCATAGTCTCATGACTATTACATGGGCCATAGTCTTATATAAGCTCCATGTAACCTTGTCTCTTTTAGCTACATGGAGCTTACATTTAATTGGTTGTGGAGTAGAGAATACATATTAAATACATAGTGGTAGTTATTAAACTGAAAATATTATAAATGAATAATACACAAAAGCTAGTTTACATCTTATTAGAAAGGAAATATGTATATGAGGACTTTTAATTAAAGTTTAAATTTGAGACCTGCTCACTTACAAGGTTTAGGGTAAGATAATTCCTGGCAAAGGGATCACAAATTGGAAAGGACAACGATGGTAACAGGAAAAGAAAGAGACCAATGTAATTGTGCCATAAGAAAAAAGGAGAGCATGGTATGAGTCAAGACTTTTTCTTGGCCTAATTTTAACCTGATGTACACAATCCTTATACATTCTATCTTGTACTTGTTTGAAGACAATTTCATCTTTACATTTTCTAAGAAGAAGGTCTAAGAGGAAGGTCTATTTTTTCTTTAAATTTTCTAATAAGAAAGTCTTATTTATACTATATCTTCAAAGGCTTTGGCCACATTATTGAGGTACTTAATATAGTAAGCATAATTAGTTTGTAACCAAAATAACTTGTAGCCTTCTTTTTAGCAAACCTTTGATTTTTAGTGTGGCATGTTCATAGGTTCAGTTAAATGTATTCCCCTTCTCAGACTTCTTCACAGCTAAGAGTAGTGACTGAGCTAGTTCTAATCAATTATGTGTATTTATACCTACATAACATTATACAGCATTTGGGAGAAATCTTTGCAAGTGATAAGACTTGCATGGAAAGTATTTTGACCCAAACAATTCATCTTTGCTTGTTCCATTATCCCTTTTTTCCTGCCCTGAACCTGACCGTGATTTCCAGAAGTACATTGCAATCATGACAATGAAAGCTATACCCCAGCCACGGAGAAACAGAAAGCAAAGACTGGTCTTGAGTCAGTGATGCAGTCATTACACTTCTGGGCTTCCTGCTTATTTGTTCTTTTTGTTTAAATAGAAAAAAAACTTAGATGCTTTAACTATTATTCGGGGGAAAAAAGACACAACTGCCTGTGTTTGGGGGAATTTTCAGTGCCATGAGGGAGGCCATACAAAACAACAACAGCAACAACAAATTCAAATGAACAGAAATGAAATTGAGTGTATGTGAGTTTAGAAGATCCTAACTTCTATGATGATATTCAGAGTCTGTGCTGATTTTCTCACCCTACTTATAATTCATGTCAAGCAATCAATAAATATTAGTAACTGAATTAATAAGAAAATACTTAATGACTATTGAAATCTGGGATTATTCACAAAGTCTTTGGATATAATGTAAACTTTGAAAGAAATGTAGATGACCTATAGCTTAAAGAAAGATGACATTCCATGGATTTAATATCTACATAAAAGTGAGTGTTAAATCGTAAAATTAAAAATTAGTTTTAATTTTGAACATATTTTGCATTAGTGCCCCTAAAAACATTTGGTCACGTTAAGGAACTACGACAGTTGGAAGAGATTTTGTTTTAACTCTCGTGGACTGTTCCACTCTTTTGGAGTGTTCTGTGCATATGCTTTCCTGGCATCCTGTGTCCAAAAGCACTTATTGCACCCTGCAATTGTATGTTTACTGTTTGTTTCATTTCATTGCTCTCTACAAGACAACATTTGAACCCTTTTTATATCTTCTTGGCTCGCCTTTGTTATCAATGCAACAACCACTTTTGTGTATGTGTAGCCTGCAAGTGCCTTTTAGTTATACTGTTGCTTTCTCTGCCATCACTTAGTGGGAGAGTTTTTGGACTCAGCTGACCCAGTGCTGAAAGTGGACAGAGAAAAGGGTAAATAACATGTGAGGCAGCACACAACCAAAAGGAAACAATTAAGGGGTGATGGAGCAATAGGTGTCCACAAGTGACAAGCCACTGATATGTTCTATTCGGCTTCTTAGGAGGATGCTGATAGGATTGAACCTAGCCCAGTGATATAGCCTTCCTTTTTGTCTTAATTTTCTATTACTTGTTTCCTACTCCTGATTCTTGTGTTGCTTTTCCCCAGTGAATCTGCAACTAAACTCTTGTTTCAACTATGTTTGGGACAATCTAAACTAAAACGTTCTCTCACCCACTGGAATGTAAGCTCCACGATAGGTGGGACTGTGTCTGATTTCTTTGCCATTAGCAAAGAAAAGGCATTTCCCAAATACTTAGGAATAAAATCACTCATACAAGCACCAGGGACCACACACACACACACACACAGGCACACACGCACACACTCACACACACACTACTTTCATCTATATTTCCATTAGGAACTTATTCATATTTAAATATCAATTCATAATGCAACTCCCATAGATATGAAATCATTCACACTTAGCCTAGTACAATTTGTCAGAAAATATTTTTATCTCCTTTAAAATTCCTAAAAGAGATCAGTTGCAGTAGATTTAGTGGAAATATGAGTTGAGAAAAGACGAAGAACGGAAAAAGAGGCAAGAAATACACTTTCAGGACAGTGAGAAAGTAGCCAGTACAGCTCATAGGGTGAGAAAACCTTGCCTGGAGTATGTGGGAACCAACAGGGGCACTGGGACAAAAAGGCTTGTAAGTTTGTGCAGTACTTGTTTTCGACCTTTTGTTTAGCCCAGCTCTAGTGATAGACAATTATCTTCTGATGATCAAACAAGTACTCGAAAGGAACTGAGCAGAAGTGCCCTGGTTGGACTGCTGTGAAATCTACTCCAGTAAAACAATGATAAAATGAGAATTAGGGTTTAGGGAAAGGAAACAGATACTATCTGGAAAAAAGCTAGGGGAAATTGAAACAAAAATATTGCAAACATTAGCAGGAAGACGAGGGCAAATTAAATGAAAAAGTAGATCTATCACTGACTGCAAATCAGCAATGACAAGGAAGATAAAAAGGCATACCTTGAAATCAATTTTTATTACTCTGCTCCTTCAGTTTCTTGTACCATTATTACCTTTTTAAAATGTCCTCACTATGGCTCTCTTCTACAACAATAATTTCCCTAGAATTAACAATCTGAATTTTGTATTTTTAAACACATCAGATAACCGAAAAAAAAAGGCCAGGAAGCAATTTGCTGAGAAGAGTAAAGTTTATGTGTAACAGTAAAATAATAATTTGCCATGATCGCTCAAGCCTGTCACAAGTTGAATAGAATGACTGTAAAGAAAGCAGTTTCACAAATTTAAAAAGCTTCTCTTTGCCACATGTGCCTGCCGTTAAAGGACTTTTGGCATTTGTTCACTTGATGTCCAGGCGGTGTTTCTGTAATGAATCAGGAATGGATTTGATCTGAGAATGTGAATGTGGATTTAGCCCTTGAACACAGTGGTGCAGTGTATTCTGGTGTACCCCGGTAATTCTGATTATTAGATATTACCCATTTCAGTTGACAGCATCTACTGTTCTCTCTAGACACATAACACCAACTTTTGGCTGTTAAACTGGATAATAAATTCACTTTTCTCTGTGTCCCCAAATTATACTTGTGTATTTTAGTGCATTTCATAGTTTGGCCATGATTATTTACTAATGTATCTCTTAAATGGATTATGGTGACACAAAATAAGGTCTCTCCAAATCAGTCTTTTACTCAAGTACCCACAATCATGACTAGTCAGTAAGCTGCTTGAAAATGGGACAGCCTTCATTAGTTATAGTAAGGTTTCCATCATGTAGGTTTCACACAGGATTACACCACAGGATTACTAAAGTCCTTTGCATTCCCAGACTTTGCATTTCTATAATTTAGCAAAGTCACAAGGCAAGACTACTGCATCAGCTTCTCTTTTCCACAGAATTAATTGTTCTCCTTTCATATTTAGCGTGCTATGCAAAGCATGCTCATGATACACACTCACTAAATGTGTGCCGTGAAGAAATTTTGTCTCACTGGCAAGATAACTTCTCTCATAGCGTAATAGCTATTTAGTAACTTCATGTAAAACATTTTGATTTTGATTTTGTAAATCAAATTATTGTTTAATGAAGCATTTATTTTGTTGTTTTTTTTCCAAGGATAAAATGTCACCAAATGTATCAGTAGCTATCAAGCACCTCCAATAATCTCTAATAAGTTACAGAATAAGCATTGTTTTAAAAGCTGAAGTTTTTTAGACCATATAACACAAGGCTAAAGGCTATCTGATACTTTATAAAACAGAAGAAAAAACAGAAATATCAGCCATAATTGTCTGTTTGTATTACTATGAATTCAGAGAGTGATGTATCCGTGATCCAGATTATTGTAGTATTTATTTTGCTCAGTTGTGTTGCAGATTTAGGCATGTACACCACAAATTTTAGTGTAGTTTTATGTACTTAAATAGGAGGTATTTTATTATGATGAAAACAGTACTAAAGTTCATACTTGGAAGAGTAGAATTGTGCACTAAAGAATTTAAAAGGTTCATCTCCTTGAGGCTCATCTTCTTAAGGCTTCAGTAGGCTTGTGAAGACCTATGATTCCTAAATAATCTTTTCTGTGGTGCAATTTTCTTCATACACACGAAGGATCAATATTTCCTGTATTTGAAAGCAACTGCTCCCAGAAAGGAAATTACTTGAGACAGCTATGTCATGGGAGAACCTTAAGTACATGTAGTAGGTGGGAAAAGAAAAAACACCAAACAAATGAGCACTTCTTCATCTCTTCCTGCAGCCATAATCTATCACTAAAGAGGCAGAGTTACTTGCCTTTCCATTGAAATTACACTGAGTTTGTGTTTTATTTAGGCCAATAGTTTCTAACAGAAGTCATAATATGTACCTGCTGCATTATGAGAGAATTAGCGAGCTGACATCCTGCCAACTTCCCATATGTGAGTAAAATCGTGTTTTTTCTTTCTTTCTTTGCACTCAGGAATTACTCCAGGATACGTGCACTCAGCTACATCCCCATCCCATTTTTTTAACTTTTTATTTCAAAACAGAATCTCACTGGTAACCAAATGACCAAGGCTGGACTGAAGCATGCAATCTTCCTGCCTCAGCCTCCCACAATGCAGGTATAAAACAATTTGAGATCAATCAGCTCCCAGCCAATCTGTCCCTGACCATAAATACATGCCCAAGCCCCAATGCAATCAATTTAGCCTAGTCTAAATCAGAAGCACCTCTCAGACTAGTCAGTTTATGGCTTAATCCATCATATCATGTGCTGGTTAATACACAATAAGAGCACAATAATAGCTAAACTTGTAAATGACAGTTGTCAGAAATAGTATTGCTTAAAATAGGCTACAAAGCAAATGATACAGCCCAGTAAAGAAAGAATGTTAGAGAGTTTCAAGTGCCAAAATTTAAGAGCAAATCTCAATTTTTCAAATATTCAGCTGATCCTAGAAATTAAGTGCAATTGATATGGCTATTCGTAAAAAAGTTAGCATAAAATTCTTATAGGCAAGTGAATGATGGAAATCCTGAATTGTCAGAAGCAAAACGATTGGTATAAAACAGGAATCACTGAAGCTGTGATTGTTGCCTGATAAATATTAATTAAGGCAAATGGAAACTAAAAGTGTAAAAAGCACAGATTGAGCATAGGTGTTGACTGTGGGCTGTGCTCCCACCCCAGAGATTATTGCTCACTTCTTAGCACTGTAGTCAAGATGAAAATGGCAGATTCTCTAAAGCTGTTAAAGCAACGTCTTAATGTTTTAGCTTCCTGAGCAGTGAGAGCTTTCTATTTAAATTTCTAGCCCTCAAAAAAGCTGCATCAGTGAGCAGATTTCAGTCAACTTAGAGTCTTCAATTCACTCCCCAACCCTTTCCGTTGTCCTTTAAAATTGGGGTTTTCAGGTCTTGTGATTATAAGCCTTCAGTCTGTCTTAGTTAGCCATTTATCTTTAACACTAGATTGAACAGTCAGGATCACTTTCTTTAACATTTGCTTCACCATCCCTACCTGCTTTCTTAATTCTGTTAAAGGGAATCATGAACCTAGAACTCTTTAAAATGCACACTTCATGAATCCATTGATGTGGGGACAATTCGTGACCCAAACCACATAGCTGCCAACTTCTACTTTTTCAACATTGTTCCATATTTTGATTTAGGAAGGTACAAAGTTAAGGAAACATGAATGATCCTTAGCAGTGGGAGCATATGGCACCCCTTGATGAGCCAGATTGTCAAAGTTGTGATCTTCAGCCTGTTATTGATCTACCTGAGCTCATTTTATTAAGTTATTCTGTAAATCCAGAAACCAAATGATGGGAGAAGTCAATCAATGAAACATTGTTTTTATATTTTGAAAGCTCTTATGTTAGAGATTCCTGGTCCCTGCATTAGGCAACGTCATCCTTTCCAAGGGAAAACAGTATTTTGTTTATCTTCAAAATAATCACGTGGATTCCAAGACACACTGAGCAACTATTTCAAAGATAACAGTATGAAATTTAGTGACTACTGCTAATTTCCTATCTTCTTGTTTTGCAATCCTATATTGTTCTTTTTCTTTTAATCTCTTTAAAATAAAAACAGAATATTTGTACGTCTGTGGCACCAGCTCAGAAGGTAGTTAATTTTGACACCCATCACATCAGTCGTACTCTGAGCTGCTCCTTACAGGCTACCTACATACAGAGACAGTCTCTAGAATAAGGAAGGAAGTCAGTGCTCAAAGAATTACAGAGCCTGTATGTCATAAGTAAGTGAGAGTGAGGCTGACAAAGAGAAGGGCGTGGAAAGTGAAGAAGTCTGGGCTAAAGTTCCTTCCGTGTCAACACAACTCAGTGAACATTCATTCACTTAAAACAAAAGAGAACAACTTGGAGAAGATTCAAAAGCACATTGACATTTGTTAAATTTTGATGTTGAGATGGTTTTGTCATATTCTTCTATCTTTTATTTATGTTTGGATAGTTCACAATAATGTGCACATCATAAAAGGAAACAAGACGTAGTAGAAGGATTCGTTGTGATCTAGCTGCCCCCTAGGAGATGTTTCAAGATAGTACAGAAAGAGATAATTTGTGTAGATAGCTAGGCCTTTTTCCTGGCCTACTTCTAAGTGTCAACTTTCAAAGAGATTTAGAAAGAGATCTTTATCTGGCAGTGAAGCGAGTCTCTTAATGCTAACTTATATATTCTCTGTCATCTTTGGGGTAGGTCTGTTTCCCCATGGTATGGGTACAGGAGAAATTAATTACGACAGAAACAGTAGAGCACAAAACATTCCCTAAGAGAAGTGAGGGGAACAATCCCAGTTTCTCTACTCAATATAGTTGTAAGCCTGATGAAATGGATTTCCTTATTATTAAAATGATAAACTTGGTACAATGGCTAACTGGGATTTACATTAATCAAAGGTATAAACTAGCTTGGGTAAAAATCACATTTCAGTGACTTCCTTTGGGTTCTTAGTCTACTGCATTTTATTTCTTTGTCGCTTGGAAAATGATCACATCCTAAGTCTGGCTATTTGGTCTCCTTGTCCCTAAAGGATTTCTTTCTATGACCTCATTGCCTGGGTGCCAGGCACACCTGGATCTCTGCCCAGTCGGCTGGGTGTTACTGCTCATGAGGACAGACAAGTTAGCAGCAGAGGACTGCCCTTCCCATGTGTTTGCTAAACACAAAAGGGCAGGTGAAGAGCATACAGTTTGGTGCGCAAGAAGCCGTCTGCTTTACAAATATGTAGTTTGAAGCATTGGAAGGAACAAGGGCCCAGTAGGTGGCTGATCTGCTGCCTCTCTACTCTGTGTGGGCCCTTAAATCCTTTCCTTTGAGCTCCCTAATATAGCTCTTCTAAGGGATAACTATTTAAATAGAAAGCTCCCACTGTTTGGCAAGTCAAAAAGCATCAGTTCACTGTTCTAACAGCTCTACAGCAGCTCTGAAAACACAGAAGAGATGGGTGAGCAGGAATCCCGAAAATAGTCTATTTGATGTACCAGAAGTCACTTACTTACAGTGCTGCAATTGGGAAGGGAAAAACCTTTCCTCTGGCCACTCCTTTTCATCATTAATATCTCAGAGATATCCAAGTAGCAGGTTCCCTTGCAAAGACTGCGTTTTGCTCACATGCAGGTAGTACTTCCCACTGATGCCCTCCTGTAATTCAGGACATCTGTATTTAAATACAATGCACAGTTCTACAGAGAAGATGAGAAACTTTACCTCACTCATGGCAACTTGATTATTCTAAAGTAAGGTGCAAAAACACACAATAAAAATCTCTATGTAGTATTGGAATGAATATTTTAAACTAAATATTAACTGTTGGACTCGATTCATGGAAGATAATTAAAGAAATGTAGGGAATTAGAAAAAACAACATACACAAAACAGCTAATGAATAATAAAACAACTGCACAGTTTATTATTCTATTCTGAGATACAGGGTTATAAATTCAGGGTTAAGATAAAGGAGAGGGACAAATAGATATAAACTGGGCAGAGTTGACAGGAAAGAATTTCAAATTTGGTGTGAGTACAAATAAAAGGTTCAGCAAGATGAAAATAGGTCTAATGGTGGGAAATCAATGGGATGGGGGGAAAGGGTATAATCACTGGCACAGAGGATGAAATGAATTTGATTTGTAGAGTGCGTGTGTGTCTGCTGAATAGTTGGACAAAGCAGGAGTGAGGTTTGATATCACTTGAGCGTCAGTACAACTCAGTTAAATTTTATATAATGAAGTCTTTAATAACATCAAAAGGGCTTCCAATAAAATAATGTGGATAAGAAAACGACATTGTCAAATTTGGGGAGTATCTTCATCTTTAGATAAATAAAATGGATAGTTGGAAAGTGCAGAAATCAAACATGTCATATTTTAAATGATTTAAAGTGATTTTTTGATTTGTCACAACTATGGTAATGAGAGAAATAAGAGATTCAATCTGTCTCTAATGCTACCATAAATATTCACAGTCAGCTAACAACCAAAGGACGCCAAAGCTGAGGAGAGTGAAAAGCAAGGACAAGGAGTGACCGACATCTATACATTTGAAAAAGTTGACCTTAGTTTTTAAACTCTTCCTAAAATATATACATTCAAATGGCTTTTTTCCCTTTCAGAGTTGAAGGGAAATAGCTTAAGCCTATAACTTTGTGGTAACAGGGCATCACAGCAAGAAATAACAGAAGTACCAAATGTTCCCAGTACTGCTTGACACTGAAGAATTTCTAAAATGCAGCCTCAAAGGCTTTCTTTTTTTCCTTTTTTCTTTTTTTTTTCTTTGTACGGCTTGTTAACTTAAAGGATATGTAAAATCACTCTAGTGGCCGGTAAATGATCTATGACAAGGAAAGAGATGGATACTCAGGACTGGTTTGAACACAGGACTCTGCAACTGCGGCTCTGCTGTGTCATTCAGACACCGGGGCTCAGTGCTCCAAAGTCAGATTTTCAAATTTGGAGATAAAAGGTATGAGATAAAAGGAAAGAGTAAAAATCCATTTCTTATTCAATAATCTAATCTTCTCTTTTTCTTCTATTCTAATTTCTACCAACACAGTTTAATGTATAGAGGCAATGAAACTGTACTTTAAATATCACTAATGTTTGCAAAGGTTTTAGATTTCTCAAAGCCTAAAGCTTGATCCTGTCTTGCTGCATCAGACACAGTGAGTAACATAAATTGATTTACTGAAAACGGCTCCTGACCTAGTGCCAGGCCATTACGGAATGCCCTTGTAATAAATTCCCTGATTTTGTTAGCTGGTACAACACAACCCATAATTTTATCCATATATAACAATTCTCCCCCTGATCTGAACAAAAAGAATGAATGAAAACATCATAATTTGACAAAGACAGAGGGTGCAAAGACAATATAGTGGCTCACTTCGAAAATCTGACCTGACCAGCCCTCAAATGGTTATTTTCATGGCAGGGCCCATATAAAGAAACCCTGATGGTGAGCTTGGCATAAAGGCCACACACTAAATAGGAAATGTAAGGGTGGATGTGTGCACATGTATGTGTATATGTATGTATGTCTGTCTGTATGTAAGAGTGTGCATGAGACAGAGAGAGACAGACAGACAAATGGAAATTCCCTAGGTGATTGTTATGAGTTTTACGTGAAGTTTTGGATGTGCTTGTTTCTGGATTATTAAAGAAATAAAATCTGATAAATCATCAATTTTCTGCCATTTTTCATGAAGTGAAACATCTATTAATTTCATAACTTTATTTTCTCTGTGCCATGATATAAACCCACCACTACATAATAGATATTGGCTTTGTGGAGATAAATACTTGTTTCTTTAAGAAATATGTGTGCCCATGTCCATAGCAGCACAATTTTTAATAGCTAAAGATCAGAAATAACTCAAATGCCCATCAACCGAGGAATGGAAAAAAAGATGTGGGTTTTTTTAGAATGGAGTACTAGTCAGCCATAAAGAAGGATAAACTGGAGAATTTAATAGATAAATGGATGCAACTCAAGACCATATTCATAAATGAAATAACTCAAACTCATATATGTAAACATCATATTGTCTCACTAACATGAGAAACTGAATTAGTAAAAAGGTCTAAAATGTAAAATAGATGTTGTGAATTGAGAAGAAACTGTTCAAAAGAAAAGACGAACTGTGATGGAGGAAAAAGGAAAGGAACGAAGGAAAGAAGAAAAAAGCATACACAAACACACACACACAAGATAGTTAAAATAGTTATATATCTAGTTTCTTTTACTTCATTGAAAAGAAAGGTTTGTGGTAATACGGTTAAGACAACTTTGAATAACTACTATGAAGGCAATCATATACAACATATTCATTTTTCTAACTCTCCTACTAACCTGTTTTAAAACTCTGTTTTACTGCTATTTTTATTTTTCCTTCTTGAAAATAATAAAAAATATGGAGACTCAGAACAGCAAATTAAGCAAGACAAAATAAATGAATATCCATTAGTGTCCTTAGCCCTGACATTCAATCACAAATGAGATTTTATCATTTAAAGTTTTTTGTATCCTGTTTGAATTTTTAGGGTGATTTAATGCACAGAAGACAACTGTGATCAGAATAAATTCATATGACTAGCATTTTATTCCCAAAGTAATGATCATAGAAAACAAAAAAATTCATAGTTTTTTTTCAGTCCTTTAATAAATTGTGTGATAGAACTATAACCCACTTTTGCTGACAAAATTACTTTTCTGACTGATTAATAAAAAGCATAAATGGATTTTATGTTCATGAAGAAAAAATTTTATTGAGCAATATATATTAATGTTTTAGGGTTCCACTTGCCCTCCTTTTAAAAAAACAATTTACTTAAAATTCACTTCTAACAATAAAATAAATTACACAAGTATAATCTAACCAGGGAAGGTTATTTTGTGTTATTATTTAGGGTTGTTTAGTGTTGTTTACATTTGTGACTGTCTACATGAATTTCTTAGACAATAACAATTTGAAATGATGCTATCATGTGTCTGAAAAAAATTGCAAGAACAGAACACTATATGAAAAATACTTTTAGGAAATTATATAGATCAAAGTTACAATTTTAGAACCTCAAAAGAAAAAACTTCAAGCAAACAATTTATTCACAATTTATTTTATCTTTTTATTTTAACAACTAGGTTTAGCTATTCTCAAGTACTTTTCTAGTTCAAAGATACTCTGATGTCTTACTTGTGGAAAAAAATCATGATAAGAAAAAGAGAGTACATTCAAGCAAGAAGGTGTTAAGAAGTTATGGGAAGTGGATCTGTTCCCTTTCTTTACCTAATTCTAGGGAAATAATAGCAGTGGCTTATCTAAGTTTAATACCAATGCTGTGCTTTACTATATATTATCTATGGTGTGCATCCAATAAAAATATGGTAAATTTAAGAAATATGTATGATATTAAAAAGTGAATAAATGAAGGATATGGTATGTCTCCTACTCTGCTGCTCTCAGTCTGCTTAAAAACAAAACATTAATACATATCAAATTATGAGAAAAGAAGGATTTATCTGGAAATGTTTTCTAACACAGAAACAAAGTAGAGATGCCAGTGATAAGATTAAGTTATTGGTGTTAAAGATGACTATACAGACTGATCTTTGCATGTAAGGTAGCACTTTTAAGTCTAGGAAACAATGCTGTCTCAAAAAGAGAGAAATATAAAGAGGTATTATTTGCTACACTCTGTTTGACAGTATCTTGTTGAGCATTTTTGTGTCTATGTTCACTAAAGAGATTGCCTATAGTTGTGTTTTTTGGTTGGGTCCTTCTCTGGTTTTAGTATCAGGGTAATACATGTTACATCTATAACATAAAAAGACTTGAAAAAATCAGGTCCCCTAAATTCAAAGACCCAATCCAAAAGCGGATATCTGTGGTTTGAGACCATACTCATAAGTGAAGTAAATCAGACTCACGTGTGTAAATGCTGTATTATATCCCTAGTGTAGCAACTGAAGGAGTAAATAATATATAAAATCTTCAATAAATATTGTGAAAGGGTAAGAAACTGCTCAAGGGAGAAAAATGATAAGCAAAAGGTTAAAAGAAGGAAGGGAAAAGAAAAAAGTTACAAATACATACACTTAAGATAGCTAAGATGATTGTACTACTAATTCTATTAGTTCTTGGGACAAAACAGTTAACATTCATAGGATTAGACTGATTTTGCTTGTCTATATCTGGCAATCTAAGCAATTCTTTTGAAGATAACAATATGCAATATAACAACAATTGTTAAATTACTATCATCTCGTTTTGAAAGTATATTGTTATTGTTTTGGGTTTTTTGTTGTTATAGTTTTTGTTTGTTTCTCTTGTTTTTTTTTTTCTTTTCTGTTTATTTTCTTTAATATTAAAAAAATTTGTATGCTTAAAACAATGGGCATCTGAGATGAATACACACCTCTATACAAATGACAAATAAATATATGATAAAATATTCAGTATCTTTTGTGATTTGAGAGATGCAAATTAAAATAACACTGAGATTCCATTTCACTCCAGAAAGAATGGTAATGATCAAGAAATCAACCAAAATCAAATGCTGGTGAGGCTGTGAGGAAAAAGGAACCCTTCTCTATTGTTGGTGGGAGTGCAGACTAGTAAAAGTACTGTAGAAATCAGTATGGAGATTCCTCAAAAATCTAGGATTAGAGGTTCCATTTGACTCAGCTATTCCTCTTCTGGATAGCCTCCCAAAAGAATTAAAAACATCATACCAGAACAATATATGTGTACCTATGTTTATAGAAGCACAATTTGTAATAGCTAAATCTTGGAAACAACCCAAATGGCGATCAACCACAAAAAAGATGTGATCTTTTCATACAATGAAATACAATGAAATTGTGTTTCACACAATGAAATACTACTCATCCATAAAGAAGAAAAACTTCAGACATTTTTATGTGAAAAGATGCAACTTGAGACTATATTCCTAAGTGAAATAAATCAGACTCATATGTGTAAATATTGTGTTGTCTCCATACTATTAAAAACTTAAAGAGTAAATAAGGTTAAAAATACACAATAAATATTGTGAAATGGGTAGAAACTATTGAAAAGTAAAGAGGAACTAGGGTGGGAGAAAGGGAAAAGGAAGAGAAAGGAAAAAAATACAAGTAGTTATTCTACTAGTTTCTCTTGGTTCATTGAAAAGAAAGATTTGTTCTAATATTTTTTAGAGAATTTTATGCCCACATCTTGCACTCTGAGTAAGCACTTTGAAGATAATAATATGCACTATATTAACTATTATTGTTCCCATATTATTTTGTTATGAATTTGTGGGTTTTTTCTATAAAGTAAAACAAAGAGACATGAGAGGGTAATTCTGAGCCTCAAAAGCCTCGTGGACTTAGAAGTAAGAAAGCAAAATATGCATTACTATTCCAAATAGCAAGGGAATGGTTCGTAGTAGAAGGAGAAGGTTGAAGCTATGCAAACAATAACTGCAAATTGTAGCTGAAATTTCCAACAAAAAGTCAAAAAATAACTAAGGAAATTATAGACTTGAAAAATCAAATATTCATCCATTTAACAGTTACTAGTGGATTCCAAGCTATTGTCTTGGCATTGTGTTAGATACTGGGGAAGCAGTGGATTACAAGAAACATAATGTCCCTGGTTCCATGGAACTTTTTTTGGTAGTGCTTGAAATGGAACCCAGGACTTTATGCATGCCAGGCAAGTTCTCTACCTCTGAGCTACATCTCCAGCAAGAATGCATATTTGATGGAAAAGACTAACTTAAGAACAATAATATATCAAAAACAAAAGTGCTTCCAAGACAGCAAAATATCATCCTAAGAGTCCAGACAGATACTCTAGTCAGAAAAGGGATGCTTCTCCAAGGAAGTGACATTAAAAAGACCATGTCTTTCAGGGAATAGTGAGCATGACAAGTGGGGAAGATGTAGACACATGAGTCACCTAGAACAAAAGTTCAAATATAGAAAGTAAATTGAAGGTTACTCTAGCTGGACATTAATGGACAAGGATGATGTTGACATGATGACATGAAATACAAATAAAGTGTCAAGGAAAAAGTCACACAAAATCAAAAGGTAAAGACCCTTTAGTTATGCTCTGTCCAATGGGAATATCCATGGATACCTAAAGGGATCCATTTTCTGAAGTTCTATGATTAAATAAATTTTTTCCTTTTTTTCCTAAGGACATTTCCTAAGAACTAATATTCCAATGGGAATATCTTAATATATATGCCCACAACTATAATGTGTCACTTACTGAAATGTGGAAAGACATAGGCAGTAGAGGTTTAAATTATAAATTCAATATAATAGAGATTGATACTCATAAGAATACTTAAAAATTGTTAAACCTTACTTAACTGAACATAGTAGTTCTTATGATATATTATACAGATACTATATGAAGAAAAGCAAGGCTATCCAAACAGAATTATTCCTTAAATATTATGTGACATTTTCAGGCATCAGTAATTATTTGACATAACTCAGTTACATGAATTTATAGATAGACTATCTTTTACTCTGACCTCTTAAAGGGAATAATGACTGATATTCTATGTCATATTCTGTATTTATCACCATTATTTTTATACATTTTATATGTACAAATTAATATAGAGAATAAAAGAGCCATATGGTAAAGATTAATTTAAATAAGTTCTATTGCATGTTAAAACATGATAAATAAAACTTTGATTTTAGTGAGTACAGTAACATACTATGGAGTGCCAATGTGCAAATCAAGATGTATAAATATAAAAAAAAATCCTGTATTTAATGGGGCTGGGGATTTAGCTCAGTGGCATAAGCCCCTGCCTGGCAAGCTCAAGGTTGTGAATTCGATCCCTAGTACCACAAAAAAAAAATGTATAAATAGACCTGCAAACTTCTTTGAGTAAATCCTGGAGTGGCAGATCACTCCAAGTAGCCCTTCTCAGCTAAATCACTCATCCTTGCTTTGTGGGGATTCCATGTGAGGAAAACATAGTGTAATCATCATCATCGCATTATTATGGGTTCATGACTGCACTCTGAGTACCTTGCGCTTTCCTGTACAATATTATCTCAAACAAGCTTCAGGAGCATAAGCACCTCTTTTCCTCTGTCATAGTCCATTCATGGAGAATTTTACAGGCTTGATGTGGAATTTGACTCCCAAATATGAAATTAAGTTACTTTATAATCTCAGAATATAAAATAAAAATAACCTTTAAAATACTTTTAAAATTATGTCTCCTTAAAAATTTGCATAAAGTAAATTCGGGGTAAAAATCATGTTTGCAGGACCTACGTTACTGACATGTCTCAAAGCGTTAAACTCAACCATACGCTAGAAGAGCGAGATGTGAAAAGAAGATATTTATTTTAAGAGTATTGGCATGGAGTACTCACAAAAATGGAGATGCTAAAGACATCTGGGAGGCTGACATGCCACTTTTAATCTGACATCTTTTAAGTAGTCTCCCAAGAGGACTGACTTGTTGAATGGGATAAGGAAAGCCAGTGATATAGTGATGTGTATGGAGAATTTATAAGCATGACTCTAAACTGCCTTCCCATCTGGAGAATGTTGATAAAGTATTTTTAAAATTGTCAAGAATTGTACAGCAAGATGTCTTCCCCTGCCTCCTTCCCATGCAAATTACTTGAATCTACTAACATGAAGTTTCAAAATATTAGCCGATTTCTATAACTATTCTAAATAAAGCACAAGAAAATCTGTGCCTATTAGCCATTTGTATTTCCTAGATTCCAACACACAGTAAGAACCCATATTTGGTTAATCTATGACTGTAAAATAAGTGAATTCCTTCATCAATCTTTATTGACAAGCCTTGCTATTTATTGAGCACTTTCTAGGAGCAAACCTCTGCTTGAAGTCAGTCCCTTTATCTGAGTAAACTCTTTTAATTCTCAAAGCAAGACTTGATGTGGCATTATTACCTTCATTTAAAGATCAGATCATATTAGTGATCCATAGGCAAGAAATATTTCAAGAGTAAAGATATTAACAGCCTCATCATATAATCCTTCAATCAAGGTTAGAAAGTAACATAGGTAATGGTATAGTGAAAACTAAGGACTTATCAATGATACCCCTTGCTCAATAGGAGTTTATACACTAGTCTAAGTGATGGCAAAGAGATAGAAAGTGGTAGGACGGGGTTTACTACAAAATCTACATAGGATTTAATAAAAGCAAAATGGAAATGAATCTGTCAATATAACATCTAAGGATGTCAACCTTTCTGTCCAGTCACCCAATTTTTCCTTTTTCCCATATTCTGTTTCTTTTAAATGGCTCATCATCCAGCATTATTACAGTTTTTAAATTTTATTGCCTAGGTATTTAAAATATTCTTGTAAGTTTTAAAGTCCTCTGAAGTGCTGCATTCTTGAGAATCCTTGGGGAGAAAGGCAATGCAAATTTCAAGTCAAGGAACTATGAATTCACGATTTGTGAACACTTATAAATGATGCAGCTCTATATTCTTTAACTCTCTTTACACTTACTAATTGCTGCAATTGTGCACTTATTTATGGGTATCTTTTTATAATGCAATTGTTTAAATTAAGTTACACTGAAATTCACTCTAATTAAAGCTAGTATTGTTCTAAAGTGATGAGTAAGGGGTAATGAGAATGTTTGTGAATAGAAATACTTTTATGACAAATGGAAATTGTGATGCTCTTACATGAAAATCTAGTAAAAAAAAACAAATCAACCACGTTGGTTTGTGCAAGTATCCAGGAACTAATCCTCAGTTTGTAAATATCCACAAGAAAATGAAGGTGGTGAGAAGGGTTCAATAGAGCTTATGAAAATTCTACCTTGTTAGACTCATCTAATTTCACTTTAAGAAAGTATGATAGGACCAACAGACTGCAAACAGAACTCAGCCAAGTCCCAGTGATGCTTTTTCCATCTGACATGCTGATTAACCATCTTCTCTAACTCAGCATGTGAATCTGTCAAATTTTATGAGGACATGCCCTCCTCAAAGACTAAAAACATGTGACCGCAGGAAGAAATGAATTCAGGAGCTACACTTCTATAAAGATCTAAATCAGTTTTTTAAAAAAAAAAACTACTGATAATACTGCCATAAACAGAAATACATTGTTACTATTGTTTTAAGTATTTGCAATAATTTAGGAGTAAAGTAGTGTGAGGGATGATGGAATAAAGGACCTGACTGCACCTCCCACAGTCAAGTTTTTGTCACTAACTGTTGGTGTTTGCACCAATTTCCTTTCTGATTTTAATTTAGTACATCTGGCTATGGTATAATTACAGGGTGTGATTGCTTTATCGTATCGTCAGTGTTTCAAATGTTGAAGATGTCTTTCATCTCACAGATACGAATGCAGCCTCAGATTTAGGAAGCCTGCCTTTAAAAAGTTGAATCTAGAGGTGACCCCTACTCACACAGTTGCTGACCTTTGAGAGGCTGGATGAGCCGTTGGCTTCATAGGGAAACTCAGCAGAGTAAGGAACTGTTTATGGCTTTTATCATCCTTTTGAGAACTTGGAATCATGTTTATTATTTATAAGGTTATGTTTAAAAACCGCTATTATGCTTATCTTTTATTAATAAACTTTAACAAAGTAATACATATTCTTAAATACACAATTGAGTAATTTTTTTTAAATGAATACATCACTTGACAATCAGTTCTTCAGAAAAATTTATGAGAGTATGATTAAAATATTGCTAGTAACTAACACTCATCATTTGCTCTAGAGAATACCATATGAATCTCTTTATACATATGATTTCTTATATTCTTACCAGCTGTGTGAGTAGTTTAATTCATTTTTAGGTGGGGAAACGGACAGCTTATATAAATTGCCTAAAATCAGAGCTGAGATGCAAACACAAATAGTTACCTTCTAGTTCCTCATCATTAACAACTACCAGGATTGTAATGTAACTGGGGTGGGGGAGGCAATATTAAAAACACTAGCAAATGTTACCTCATAACTTACTAGTATTACTGACTTTATTAGTATTTTCAAACGCTAATGCATATTGCCATGTGGATCGTATGTGATCCATAACTACCAGCATTATGCATTTTATCTCCTATTTCTCATTCTTATTACAGAACTCACACTGGACAGGATTCTGCCACTGAAAAATCAATTATTTTGAAACCCTATATTTTAATCAGAGCACAAAATCTTATTAATGCCAACTAGCAGCCTTGTAATAAAAAAGAATAAAAGATCATTTTAAACTTCTGTTTGCAAAAAAGATTTAATTAAAAAATTTAAATGCAAAACCTCATTTAAATTGCAATTTAATGAATTATCTGATTAAAGTGGGAGTTGTGTAGATGCCTATATATTCTCCAGAAAAGAATAAAGACAGTTATATATAGAACTGTGCGGTATTTTTACCTCCACATTTTTGCATTTGGCCAAATCTCAGAGAACTTTGTGGTGAAACTTATTTCCAAATACATTTCATATTTCTTTAAGGTAAATATTTCCATCTAAGAAAATGCAGACAGCAAGCACAAAAGCTTGCAGTATACCTATGAGGCTAACTATATAGTGTGTTCGTCCCATTAATTTCTAGTACAATTACTTAAAACAAATGTGCTTATAAATGAATTTCTTTCCACCAGTTAAGGTCCCTCCTTTCACCATTTCTGTGATCAAAGGGAAAAGGGAATGTGAGAATGCCCAGGAGAAAGTGTGAGTAGCATGCATTAGTAGCAGCTCAAAGTTTCAGAGCTAAAGAAAATTTCTGAGGACCTAATGCTTCTGTAATGTTCTGTGCCAGCCTATATTTAACTTGTGTTGAAAAGCCCATGTTCTCTCAGAGTTAAAATTAATCTGTCTCCATGGTGAGTTCCAAAGAAACTGTGGCTGGTTAGCTCAGCAAGTTAGAGCATGGCAATGATAAAATCAGACAAGGTCAGAAAACCACCTTTTTCCTCTTGGCCAGAGGTGACTCTCCAACTCTAGCCTCAAATGTCAGCAGTCCACAGACTTTGATGGAACTAGGAAAAAGAAAGCAGATGAGTCATCACAAGACAATGACTTTCTCTGGAGAATTAAATCAGGTTTCTCTCATAGGACAAGGTTCTTCAATACAGAGTTATCATCCATCAAGAGAAAAACACATTTTAATCTAAAGGGAGTTTCAAAGATTACCTTGATGCCAATTTCTACAGGTGCTTTTCAAATGCAGTTTCCCAGACCCATTCAAAACTTCTGAATCAGAGTTTATCACTGTGTGACTGAAATATCAGCATTTTAAAATGTTCTCCCCATGATTTTTGTTTTCACCAATTTATGAAAACCGCCAGTGCTCTGCTTCCCACAGGTGAATAGATTTTCAAAACATAAGTAATTTGGCTGATGATCCAATCTAGAGTAAAGAACAAGCAACACAGGTTCCAAAGTCATGAGAAACACTGACTACTTCCAGCTCTGCCACGACTTCACCGTGTCATTTTATTTATTTAAGTCTAATCTTAAAATATAAAATTGCCTGAAATATTACCTAGAATGAGCTTTAGTTCTGAACTTGCTGCTGGTTGTCCTTTATCTTCTCTCCCAAATCCCACTATAACACTTTTAAAACACAAAACAGATTTCTGTTATTACTTGGCATTCTCTACATGGTTAAGAATCATAGGTCTAGACTAGAACAGTCCTGCTCCTCTAAAATGACAAGGAAAAGTCATAAGAGATTTGCCCGACATGTTGTTGGCATTGAAACAGCATTAGTGTTTCCAAATTCTAATATATGCTTAAATTTCTCCCTCATTAAAGAGAAAATCTTTCAGACACAACCTAACTGTATGCTTCAAAGATAAAAAGAGACTGTATGTTTTTTAATAGTGGTAAAGTATCCATATTTTCTAGCCATTCTCTACTAGTGTTTAAATCTTTCTCATCTCTATGACAGTGCTCATTATGTTTTTCTTTTCTCCTTGAAATACATCTCTGCTAGTTGTATGCAATAAAAATACCATAAATATCAAGGACTAGCTAAAAGACTAAAATATTCCCCTGGCCTCCCTCCCAATTTACACAGGACTGCTTAGCAGTGTCACCCTTAGATCCAGGAAGAAATCCTTTGGCTGGTCCTCCATTTAGAGTGATCTGCCCTTGCCATGAATCTGCTCATAGGATAAAGAGTCTAGGGCAGCGATGGCGACGCTTTCAGACCTTTCAGTGATACTAACAGCCCACTGCGGCATGCATGCCATAGGGTTGCAACTGATATCTAGGGGAACTAAGGAGGTGTGTTCACACAGTCATTGTTTTCTACCTTCCATAAAAAAAATTTAGCACCTCAAAATTTAAAATGTCCTGTTTCAAGCTATTTTGAAGAAAAAGAAGACATGGCAGCCATTGTTGATTTAAAATTATCTTGCTTTGAAGTCCTACCATGCTTTTGTTCTTC